>CABHPH010142002.1:2346-43953 GCA_902168325.1 Peromyscus nudipes | reverse complement strand
TGTTCATGATAAATGAAGACCACATGAGAATAAGAAGGAGCAAAGTGCTGGAGAGGCCCACAGAAATCCACAAAGATGCCCCCACAATAGACTGCTGGCAATAGTCGAGAAATAGCCCGATCTGACCTACCCTGGTGATAGGATGGCCAAACACCTTAATTGTCATACTAGAAACCCCATCCAGTGACTGAGGGAACTAGATGCAGATATCCACGGTCAGGCCCTGGGTGGAGCTCCGGGAGTCCAATTGGCGAGAAGGAGGAGGGTTTATGTGAGCTAGAGTTGTTGGGACCAGGGATGGATGGAATACAGGGACAAGTGGCCAAACGAATGGAAACACATGAACTGTGAACCAATGGCTGAGGGGCCCCCAACTGGATCAGGCCCTCTGAATGGGTGAGACAGTTGATTGGCTTGATCTGTTTAGGAGGCATCCAGGCAGTTGGACCGGGTCCTGTGCTCAGTGCATGAATTGGCTGTTTGAAACCTGGGGCTTAGTAGAGACCCTTGGCTCAGCCTGGGAGGAGGGGACTAGACCTGCCTGGGCTGAGTCCACCAGGTTGATCTCAATCCTCGGGGGAGTCTTTGCCCTGGAGGAGATGGAAATGGGGGGTGGGCCGGGGAGAGGGGGGCGGGGTGGCAGGAGGGGTAACGGGGTGATCTATGACTGATATGTAAAGTTGAATTATATTGTAAAATAAATAAATAAATAAATAAATAAATAAATAAATAAATAAATTTGAAAAAAAATAAAATAAAATGTTAACGAGAAAAAAAAAACAATAGTTTGAACCATACAATGGTTTGTTTGTTTGTTTGTTTGTTTGTTTTTGTTTTTTGTTTTTTCGAGACAGGGCTTCTCTGTGGTGTTTTGGTGCCTGTCCTGGATCTTGCTTTGTAGACCAGGCTGGTCTCGAACTCACAGAGATCCTCCTGGCTCTGCCTCCCGAGTGCTGAGATTAAAGGCGTGCACCACTACCGCCCGGCCTGAACCATACAATGTTAACCACAGTAAATAATTTCAAAATTACATTAACTACATCCAGAAATTCAAAGGCTAATTTCAAAGTAATTGTTTTTAATGATATTATTAATATAGTATTTGAGAATAGCATTATTTCCCGTTTGGATAAACTTAGGAAATACATCTGGAAATAGAATAACAGTCCTGTCCCTTTATCTGAGCCACATATTTCACATGAACCTGAACACCACTTGGAAAGTCCAAATTCTATGAGAGGAACTATTGATTTTTATCAACCTGGAAAGTGAAACGAGAGGGAGAGAATGACATTGCTGGCCATAGGGAGTTCAGTTCAGGTCAACAATGCCTAAGTTTTATGAGAATTGTTCAGAAATTACAAATGTTGCTGGGCTAAAGGACTCTGACATGGGGCTAGAAAACACATTTTGACATCGAATAGCATGCAGCCTCCATTCTGCTACTGTCACCAATATCCAGAGCATATTGCATACACCTGCTGGTATCACAGAGGGTCAAAGGAGGCAGCTTTTTAGAATGACATTTGGGCATTTTCCAAGGTGGAGCAAAAAATCCTCCTGTGGATTTAATATCAATGCCTGAACCTTCAGCTGCTCTTCTACTTCTGTGTCTGCCACTCTGTGCTATTGAAGGCATGACAAGTCCCTAAAGATGAAATGTCAACCAGCAGAGCATGGGAAATAGCCCCCTAACCTCTTTGAATTTTTGATTGATATGTTTTTAGTACACCTAATCTTTCTAAGGGAGCAATTTAACTGCCATGTTGTTATTTTGCTTCTCTTAACAAGCTTATCTCTGCAACTGGTTGCACAGAAGTGACTATGGAAACACAGCATAGTATGTTGTCATTCACACATTAGAAGTAGATGATGGTAGTGATGATGGTGGTGATGATGATGATGATAGCGGTGATGATGACGGTGATGATGGTTGGGATGATGATGGTACTGCTGCTGCTAAGTGCAAACCCTGTAGCATGCTTTTGCAAGCTGTCCTTTGCAAGCCTACCGCACAGGAAGGAAAGTTAGCAAGAGGTCTAGAAAAACTTTTCACTTCAGTGAATCTGTAAATGCTGTGTGTTGTGCAATCACAACCCTTACTGTATCAGCCATTTCATGCTCCTTCATCTCAGACATCAGAAATGCTTTATTTGTTAGAAACATACTCACATGTCACACTACAGTGAGTTAATATACAAAAAACATAAAACTATAGGTAATAATGACAAATGTCTATGTGCTTGGGGTGTTTTTCCACTTTTAATGAGTAGAATGGTCAAAGCATACCACAATTAATGAATTTGAGCAAAAAATAATTTTAATGAAATGTATGATCAGTCTGTCTAAAACAATGATTTCAGAATTAGTATATGGATCAGAAACTTTGCACCTGTTTACAATGTCAAGAGTAGCTAAAGGTGGTCATGAAAACTATGCCACAAAATTGCTTCCTTTTGACTCTAAAACTATACTTCTTCCATATGATATCAATGTCAAAAAGACATTGTGCCACACCAACTTTCAGAAGTTCAGAATTGTGTGAAATTTACCTTCAGGCTGAAGATTCTTATGTCAAGTGATTATCTTCCCCATCATTGTGACATAATTCGTGCACAGACATGTTGGTGATTAAACAAGGGTAAATTGGGAAAACAAACAAATACAACTAGGCTGAGATTCAGAGCTCCACTGCAATATGTATGTCAAACTTAGGGTGGAAATTAAGGACAGATAGCCTACAGAATACATCTAAATAAAAAATGCAAATGCACTTTGTCACATAAATAATAATACAAATGAAATATTGTTACAGTACTATATTAATATTTACTGCCAGAATAAAATGCCTCAGGCAGAGTAGCTTTATATAGAATAAAAGTCTATTTAGCACACAGTTTGGAAAGCTGAAAGTAGAGTGTAATACTGGCTCTGACAAGGGCTCCCTGGTGTGTACTGGAAGTGTTTACAAGGAGCACAGCTCACTCATTTTTATAAACAGGATCTAGAGAAGGATGAAGTGCTCACATTTGGGTTTTACATTAACTTTGGTATAGCTCTCTCCAGGTAGCGGTTACTCTCCGCTACTGGTCATACTCTCAATGACCTATAAGCCTTTCATAAGTTTCTCCCTTTAAAAGTCTATTGTCAGTGTCACACCCAACGTTTCTAACCAGCCAGAACCCTTAGTTCCTTGTCCAGGATGAAGCCCAGTGGGTCTCCCTGACCTCCTTATCTACACTTTTTTCTCAACCCATCAGATCTAGCTCAAGACACATATCCAGTATCCTGGCCTAATCTGGCCATCCCTGTCTACACTGTAATAAACTTTTATACTTCTTCTAGGGCGTGTCATACTTGCCACAAACATGGGTCCCTTCTGCATCACTTCCTACCTCACCACCCAGACAGACCTCCTACATCCTTCTTACCCATCCTACCTGTCACCACCCACAGATCTTTTCTGCACTTCACCCATACTCCCCAACCAACCACACTGACCACATCTTTCCCCAATGTATAGCACAGTGAGGTTTCTGACTCTACCTATGTATGAACTCTCCACAATCCAATAGAGCTAGCCCAAGTCCCATACATCTAAACTTTGTCCTAGTCTAGCCACCTTTGCCTGTACCACAAATGATCTCTCAAATTCATCCAGGAACCTCTCCACTTATCCCCCAAATGAAGAGCCCCTCTTACACCACATCCCATCTTTCCACACAGCAGATCTACTCTTACACTCCAGGATTCGACCAGGAGGCAAATCCTATAAATAAGACCAGTCCCCTCTGCCTACCTGAGTACATTCACCAAAACATTTCCAAACTTTGGGTCCCACCTACCCACCCATCCTCTATTCTGCCATAATCTGCTCTATACTGAAGACTTAGAACTAACAAGAGAAGTCCACAAGCCCAGATCTCATCATAAACAACATGAAAGCTCAGGTCATTATCCCCTCTCTCAAAACTAGTAGCCCAGTACAAATGTTTGCCAATGATAATTACCTAGATGAACCCCAGACACAAAATTTAAAAGAAAGAGCTTAAAGAGGAAAAAAAAAACAGAATGATGCCCAGGAAAACACAAATATACGGCTGATAGAAATGAAAAAGACAATCCAGGACTTGAGGCCAGAATTCAATAAGGATATAGAAACACTAAAGAGGAATCAAACTGAAATGAAGATGGAATTGAAAAGCCCAGTCAATCAAGTAGAAAACTCAAGGGAAAGTCTTACAAGTGGAATGAAACAAACAGAAAATAGTACATCAGGGCTCAGAGATAGAGGCAAAACCAAATAAGCAAATAATATGAAAAAGAAAAAAAAACAGGAATGTACAGGAAATGTGGGATACCATGAAAAACAAACAAATTTATAAATTAAGGGCATGAATGAAGGAGAAAAATCCCACATCAGTAACATACACCAGATCTTCAACAAGAACATATAAAAAACTTTCCCAACCTGGGCAAAAACACACCCATATTGATACAAAAAGCAAACAAAGACCAAATAGACAAGAGCAGGGAGTAAAATCGCTATGGCATATCATAGTTAAAACACTAAGTATACATAACAAAGGAAATACATTGGAAAATGCGAGGGAAAAACTGCAAGTCACACAAAAGGAAAACTCATCAGAATAATAGCTGACTTCTCAATGGAAGCATTGAAAGCCAGAAGAATCTGGAGCAATGCATTCCAAGTCTTAAAATACTATGACTAATACACCCAGAAAAACTCTGTCTGATGACTATTGAAAGAGAAAGAAATGTTATATACTGCTTTAAAAAAAAAACCTTACAAACAACAAATTAAACTAAAAGACAGTATAAGAAGCCATATTTAGGCCTGACTAGAGGAATAAGCATAGCAGAGAGATTGTAGAAAGAAATCCATAGCCATAATTATTAAAGCACAAAGCACCACCAAGAATACAAACAGCAACAGCACTATGACAATTAATACACACTATTAAATAATAACTTTAAATATCAGAATCCTCAATTGTCCAATCAAAAGACATGACTGAGTGTATAAAGAATCAAAATCCAGCTGCTGTCTACAAGAAACACACCAGAGCTTTAAAGATAGGTGCTGCCTTGGAGTAAAAGGATGGACAAATCCTTCCAATCAAATGGGACCAGGAAGCAAGCAAGTGCTGCTATCCTAATATATGATAAAATAGACTTCAAAATAAAACTAATCAGAGGAGATAAAGAGGTCACTCTGTAGCACAAATCTTAAGTGGTCTTATTAATAAGAACAAACCCAGAGCCAGGTATTGGGGTGAACACTGAATGATCAGAGAGACAGAACAAGCCACAACCACCTCACCTTGCCAATTCCTCAGATGATCCTGTTTCCTCAGACTGGAAGCTTCTGAGTCCTTATCTAGAATGAATCTCAGCTGAACTGCTGCTAGAAGCCTAAAAGCTTAACCAGGCTCTACTTCCTCATCCTACACCTTAAATACCTTTCTGCTTTCTGTCATCACTTCTTGGGATTAAAGACTCACTTCCTGGGGTTAAAGACTTGAGTCACCATACCTGGCTGTTTCCAGTATGGCTTTAAACTCACAGAGATCCAGGCAGATCTCTGCCTCTGAAATGCTAGGATTAAAGGCGTGTGCTACCACTGCCTAACCTCTATGTTTAATATTATGGCTGTTCTGTTCTCTGACCCCAGATAAGTTTACTAGGGTGCACAATATTTTGGGGAACACAATATCACCACACACTTCATTCTGCTCAAGGGAACAATTAACCATGAAGACATTACTATGATAAACATATATGCACCCAACTCTGGGGTGCCAAATTTCAAAAATAAAACATGTGCTATTGTGTTTAAAGATACAGATTAACATCAACCCATTAATAGTAGGTAGTTTCAATATCTCAGTTTCTCTAATGAACAGGTCATCTGGACAGCAAATAAACAGAGAAACATCAGACTTAATTGAAATGGACTTAAAAGGTATCTATAGACTATTCCACCCAAATATCAAAAAATACATATTCTACTCAGCAGTATGTAAAAGCTATTCTAAAATAGACCACATTTAGGGACACAGAATGAGTATTTAAAATTTCAAAAAACATTTAAAAATTCAAAAAATGTTTAATCAAAAAGGTTAAAATTACTCCTTATATCCTATAAAAACACAACACAATGGAACAAAATTGAGAGTAAATAAATCTCTAGCGAATGCATAAATTCATGGAGAATAAACAACTCATTGTTGAATAACAAATGGATCAAAGAAAAAAAATCAAGAAATAAAAAATTTCCTCGAACTAAATGAAAATGAAAACACAAAACAGCAAGACCTCTAAAACACATTCAAACAATCCTATGAGGGAAATTTATATCCCTTTGTACCTGCATTAACAAATCAGAAGGAGCACAAAAATGACCTAATGATGCAACTCAAAAAGCTGGAAAAAAGAGAAGACCAAATCCAAACCCATTCGACAAGAAATACAATAATCAGAGCAGAAATCAATGACATGGGAGCAAGTACAAACACACACACACACACACACACACACACACAAAGTCAAGGTAAAAGCTAGTTCTTACAGAAAATACACAAAACTGAGAGACCTTTTAGCCCAACTAACCAAAATAAAGATGACACAATTTAATAGGATCAGAAATAAACAAGAAAACATTACCACAGATACCAAGGAAATTCAGAATATTATAAGGGAATACTTTATCTTATTTTAATTTTTTTATTTTTTCTAGACAGGGTTTCTCTGTGTAGTTTTGGTGCCTCTCCTGGATATCACTCTGTAGACCAGGCTGGCCTCAAACTCACAGAGATCTGCCTGGCTCTGCCTCCCAAGTGCTGGGATTAAAGGCGTGCACCATCGCTGCCCAGCAAGGGAACACTTTAAAAAGTGTTCCATTAAGCCATAAAATCTAAAAGAAACGCATAAATTTCTAGAATCAACCAAACCAAGAAAATTAAACCTAGAAGTAAAAAACCTAAACAGGCTGATAACAAATAACGAGATTGAAATATTAACACAACACCTTCCAGGTAAAAAGTCCAAGGCCAGATGGATTCACAGTCAAATTCTACCAGGATTTCAAAGATCTCCAGCCAATACTTCTTAAATTATTTTTTTTTTAATTAGAAACAGTAGGAACACTAACAAACTCCTTCTGTGAAGCCAATATCATTCTAATACAAAACCAGGTAAAGACACAATAAAAAAAGAAATCTACAGGCCAATAGTCCTGATGAAGATAGACTCAAAAATGCTTAAAAAATATTTGCAAACAGAATATATACATACATCAAAAAGATTAAACACACGTGTTTAGAGGGCAGTTTGACAGGCAAAACTCACACCCATCTAGTAAAATGATAGAAGTTGCTTCCCAACTGGGATCTATGACATTCCCTATGACAGATTTTTGTCCTGGTTTACAGTACCAGATGTGAACTCCTCTTTGGGACCAAGCCTTAAATCCAGTCAGAAGGCTTGTCTTGCCCAGGATAGCCAAGCTTCTGTTGCACAGGGAGGCAAATTCTGCCTAGCAGGTAAGTATTTAAAGATGAAGGGTCTATAGCCCAGGAACAATGTTGGTGACAGTTCTCCACCAGCAGCCTTCCTGGTCTCCTCTGGCACTTTGAAAGCCAGCCAAGAGGGTGGGAGTTTCCAGGTCAGTCCCAGCTTAATTTCTTCATGTCCCATAGTCAAAACACGAATATGTCAGGTGTCTCTGCAATAGGGTCTTATCATCTAGTTATGGCATGCAATTATCCTCAGTAACAATAGACTCTGTGATTTGAAGGACCACAGGAGCTCCCCTAGCCAACAACTCACAGGGATGTTGCCCACCTTTGGGACTTAGATTGTCCTTCAGTAACCTTATCTCCTCAGAGAGTGTCCTTTTACAACCACATAGTGTGCCTTTTGGGTTTTTATTTCCTTTCAGTTAATGCCAGCTCCAGTAGAGTTGTAAGGTGGTTGTAGGGACCATTGTACCTGGTTGTCTTTCCAATGGTTTTCTTATCTGTAAAACACTCATAGGCTAACACTAGGTCCTCTTATAACAAAACCTTTGCCGAAAGATGGAAGACTAAACAACAACCTGAACCACCATCTCATAACAAATAGTGAAGTTACAAGGATAAGCTTGGCGCAGCAATTGGAAAGCCTGTTGTCATCTATCTCAAAAAGTATCAAATGATCCCAAAAGTTCACAACTAAGACGATACTAAAGTCAGACTTAAACAAGGTCTAATACAATGTGGAATGGTTCCATCCATTTGTATCAATCGCTTTCTCCACAGATCAAGGGTGGGAACAAAGCACGAATAGAAATCACCAACTTAATTAGCTCCCTGTGATCCTCGTTCATTCCCTCTGTGCCATTATATTTCCATATCCTGGAGCTCTTCATGGAGCTTACCTAAATTTCCCCACCCCTACTAAACTCAGTGGGCCTGACTTATCTGAGCCTACTCTGAGCCAGGAGGGAAACAGACCCTGCCATTCCCAGCTGTACCTGCTGGCTCCCTGGGTGAGAGGAGCCCTGGGTTCAAACTGGCTGCAAATGTAGTGGTAGCTGTTGCTTCTCCATCCACCACATCTGGTTTTGAGGAGAGTTCCTGGCTGGGCAAACCATCACCTCCCTCAGAACAACCTATTGCTGTAGAGAAATGTTACCCCACCCCCAACTCTGGGGAGGATAATTAGCTATCTCTAGGACAGAATTGATCTTCTTCACCCATATTAGTCTATCTTGGGTGTCTTTTGTGAACTTCTCCTCGGGATTTAAAGCCCCTACCCCCATCCACAAGAAGCTCCTTAGCACACAATTTGGTTTTCTACCATTTTTTTCCTTAGGAACTTCCTCATGACACAAATCCAGCCGTATTTGTTCTCAAGCAATGCAGACAGACTTCTTCCTCTCCTTTATCTTTTTCATCTCTTCTCCAGGTTGATCTCTTACTTTGTGGAGCCTCTTTAAATGCTGGTCTAAGTCACTGACATCGGGCAAAGTCTGTCCTACTTTATAAAGATCATGCCCCACCAAAGTGCTCAGCAAAGCCTCTAAAGGTCCACACCAGCCTTGAAGACCCTACTGGATCAATTTTTCTATCTCTTCTGTAAACATAGTCCTATCTGGTCTAGCAAACTGGATTTTAACACATCTTTTCCTTACCCTGGTTCTCTCAATAGTACCTTTTCCTCCTCTACTCCCAAACATGGGGAGCTCAAATGAATACAGTCAAGTGGTCCTAATGGATCTAATAACCCCATCAGGAACTGAATTCCCTCATACTGTCTCAAGTCATGCAGCTGTGGCCTTAAGGAGGGATAAGAAGTTGCATTACTGCATTTTCTAACTCTACAGCAGTCAAACTGATCCCATGCAGTCCCATGTCACACAGATTGACAAAACTCGCTCCACTACTACAGACTCGTCCATTGTTAGTTTAAAAGACTTCCCTAATTCTAGAAGTGCAAATATTGAGTATTTCCTGATCACTCTAGCTTCATGTTTAGGACCATTGTTAGGGTCCCAATACACAACTTGAATCACATATTTTCCCTCTTTTTCTAGTAAAGTTCAGACCTGAAGGGATACATCCATCATTTTTACCACCTCTCTCCCATCCTCTCATATATCTAATTTATTTGCCAAATCAGAGGCTAACAGGGAGAACAGTAGTTGCATTTTTATTTCTTGTTGTAATTGATCCTTTACATAAACAAGTTCCTACTTTACACAAACAATCTCTTTCTTGGCTGCCATCTTGGCCTCAGATATATTTCTAACTACACACAATAGTGGCCAGGCAATCTCCGCTGCTGCTGCTTACCAACAATCTCAACCATTGTGTGCTAGTCTGAAAGATGACAAATTTCCTCCGACCCTTGAACTGTTCTGAGGGCATCTCCTTATTCACATGGTGGGCCCCTTGTCTCTCGGCCTGCAGATCAGGATGTAGCTCTCAACTACTTCTCTGGTTCTATGCCTGCATGCTCCCCACCTTGACAATAATGGACTAAACCTTTGAAACTGTAAGCAACCCCCAGTTAAATGCTTTCTTTGATAGGAGTTCCCTTGGCCATGGTGTCATTTCACAGCAATAGAACAGTGACTAAGACAGAAGGACTTAAAGGGAGGGGAAAAGGGGGAGAAATTATGCAATTATATGATAACCTCAAAAATGAGAGAAAAATTATCTTGCAAAAGCAAATGTGAAAGAAAATTCAATTTATCACCACCCAATGTAGCAACCATGGGACCAAACCTCTAACACGGGAGCCTTTGGGTACATGAAGAATATCCAAACCAGAGAAAGTACTTCTAACATGTTTAATTAAAAATTGTTATGTAATAAGAATGTTGTTTCCATTATTGCTTAACTTATTAGTTCACTTTTTAAAAACTTTTGTTAAAAGTGCATTTTAAAACATAGATTCCCAAAGTAGGGATTTATTTTTCCTTTATGTAATATGATTGAGAATTCAAAAGAAGTTATTATGTAAAATCTAAGGACACTCATATTATTTTGATCATGTAATTGGAATCATATCCTCTTAGTTCTAATAAATTATTCTAATGGTTAATTTTACACTTAAATTTCTATGAAAAGATAAATAAAAGTTTTTCAAAAAAAGATGATAGCTCACTGGTGCTATTTTAAAAATGAATGATAAATAGACTAAAAGATGAAACATAAAACATATCAGATAGAAATAAAATTTATTAAATATATTGAAGATTTTATAAATTTATTAGGCAAAAGATTTTCAAATCTAGCTACTCCAAGCTGGACCATCAAATATATTTTCCACTATGCAAAGCATTTAGTGATTCTCAGACACTCATGACTTGATTCATTCTCTCTATAAATCGTAACTTGAAATCTACTTATGCCAGATACAATGGAAGATGCTAAAATGATAGAGGTTAAAGTGACAGAGGTACTTCCTCCAATGAGTCCACATTCCAACACAGGAGCCAGACACAGAAGCAAACCATGAACCGGAAAGAAATGGATTGTCATCCATATGATTGCACCATGTGAAGCCAGGTGCAACACGTAAGCAGAACCTAAAGAACAAAGTGGTTTAGTTAGAATGTGACCTGTAACATGGAAGCCTCCCACCAAGATTTCACAGTACAGTTTCTACTAAGAGCAAGTAAAATTGATATTTCCATAAATCTGTATGAATACAATGTTTCAACCTAAATGACAGGCTGTAGATACTGAATAGAATACATTTTGTTGTGAATAAAATCAGTAGAAAACTGGAATATAAATGTGATTTGTTCTGAATATTTTTAAATGCTTTCATTTTTCATTGTTAAATATTTTATTAATATCAGTTTTATGGAACATTAATTTCAGTTTACAAAGCAGAGTTGAAAGCCTGTGAAACACTAGGGTGTTGAGCCGAACATTTTGTCATTATAAAAGTCATTGGGCCATTTGTGAGCTTACACAATCTGATTATATTAAATGTATTCTAAGTGCCAAACAATGAACAACACATTATGGGTATAAGAAAGTCAAAATTAAATACAATTCTTGTTTGCAGAGTGTTAACATCTTCCTTCAGGGGGTGAGGTGAGGGCTGAATCAAATAATCATTAAACATATAATATGTTGTGGAAAAAAAGCAGTAAAAGGAGTATTTAGGGAAAATAAGGTATTTAACGTAATTCAAGGAATCTCTTCCAGGTGAAGAAGCATTTGAAGTCAGAGCAGAAAAGGACCAAAGTTAACAAGGATAGGGTATGTGTGTGTTCAGAGATAGGAGCACAGAACAGCAAAGGTCATTCCCAAGTGAAGAGGAATATCTGCAAAGGCCTGAAAAGGAGAGATAATGGATTACCCAGAGCCAGCCAGTCAATTTAAGGATTTCAGTGTTCACATTCAGAACCATAGAAAGCCAGAAAGGGATTGGAAGCATAGAACATGGTGAGCCACAGTCTAACAGAACTCTAAGGATAAACTTTTGTGGATAAGAAAATCCAATTGCTGATACAGAAAATTTTTTTGAATTGGGAACCAACATAGCATAAAACAGGCACGTAGTCCAACTTAGGGAATCTTGGAGCTCTTCTTTTTGTACAGAATGCCTGAACATGATTAGAAAAACAAATAAATTTGATGAAGAGAAAGGAAGGTAGTCATTCTAGACAAATAGGCAGTCTATATGCACAAAGATAAACTTAAAGAAATGCCACAGTTGGGAGACACAGATTGAAAAGATATCAAAGAGAAGAGATGAAACTCTATGGGTTATTCACCTATGGAGACATAGAAGGACAAAACTAAACCCACAACAGGATCACATAGTATGTTCTATAAGTAATCATGAGAAGATTGAGCAGGCAACTGTAATGATTCCGATTTTACATAGGTTGTTCTTAATATAGTAGTAATAACAGGTAACCAAAAATGGATGAATGAAGATAATATATGATAACTTTAAAAAGAATTGTGCTAGTTAGATTAGAGACATATCAAGATGTTAAAGATGGTTTGAGTCATTAATACAATATGAAAGTAACAAAATCATAAAAAAAAGTTTATTTCTAGGCTAGATAAATGTATAATAGATTCATTTAATGTTTTTAATAATGAATATGCAAATTTTAAATAAAATATAATGATTTCAGATTAGAGATTTCTGAAATGACAATGTGAAAAGTTCAGAGAAATGTCTTCCTCAGAAGGGTATCATTTCAACTGGTCAAAGTTAATCAGTCACTGTCTCTAGAGATTGATGAAAAGACTTACAACAATTGAAATTCAAACCACATTTGTGCAGCATCTACAGAACCTAGAAAGACAGATAAAATGAGCTGACACTCAAGTATCTATCTCCCAGGACTTGTGATACATCCATCTCCCACTAGTTTCCACATTCTTCAAGTCCCTGAAATGGAAGAGCTATTCTGGATATATTTCACAGTCAGTGCACAGCAGCAGGCCGTCTTTCCATTGCTCCACATTGACTATTGTGTAATGCCAACCTTATGGGTAACTCTTAGGCTTCTAAGCTTTCAAAACAGATAATATTTATTTTCTCATGTCTATGTGTGCATGCTTGTGCAAAGTTGACACAGCATGTGTATAGAGATCTGAGGACAAAATGTGTAAGCTGGTGCTCTCCTTCCATCATGTGGGTCCAAAGGAGGAGAAATATTTTTAAAAATGATAAATGGTGAATTTTAAAGGTGAAAGGCACAAATATTAAAATAAAATAAAATAAAATAAAATAAGAAGCCCAGCAGCAGAGAAACCATATTGATAATTAGAAATTTTAAAGATGGTTTTATAGAAGTAATGCATTCTTCTGTACCCCAAATACAAGGACAACCACATCTGTAAAAGAAATATTATTGAAGCTTAACTCACACAAGGAACCACATACAATAATAGTGGGAGAATTCAATACCCCACTCTCACCAATGGACAGGTTACCCAGACAAAAACTAAAAAGAAATAATGGAGATTACAGACATTACGACTCAAATGTACCTAACAGATGTCTACAGAGCACTCCATTCAAACACAGAAGAATATATCTTCTTCTCAGCACCTCATGGAACTTTCTCCAAAATTGACCACATACACAGTAACAAAGTAAGTCTCAACAAATACAAGAAAGTTGAACTAATCCCCTGTGTCCTATCAGACCATCACAGATTAAAGTTGGATTTCAACAACAAGAGAAACAACAGAAAACCTACAAACTAACAACTCCCTACTGAATGACTGCTGGGTCAAAGCAAAAATAAAGAAAGAAATTTAAGATTTCCTAGAATTCAGTGAAAATGGATGTATAACATACCCAAACTCATAAGACACAATCAAAATGGTGATAAGAGGATAGTTCATAGACAAAATGCCTGCATGAAGAAATTGGAGACATCTCATACTAGCAACTTAACAGCACACTTAAAAGCTCTAGAACAAAAAGAAGAAAACACACCCAAGAAGAGGTAGAAAATAATAGGAAATAATCAAATATGAAAAGTTCAGAGAAATGTCTTCCTCAGAAGGTGAACCAACAAAATAAGAACAAAGAGAACAACACAAAGAATCAATGAAACAGAGTAGGTTCCTTGAGAAAAATCAACAAGTTATCCAACCTAACTAAAAGGCAGAGAGAGAGAATATCCAAATTAACAAAATGAGAAATGAAAAGGAGGACATAACAGCAGACAACAAGGAAATCCAAAGACTCATTAAGTCATACTTTAAAAACTTGTACTCCACAAAATTAGAAAACCTAAAAGAAATGGACAATTTTCTTGATAGATACCACTTACTAAAATGAAATGAGAGATACAAGGTACATGCCAAAACATAGTAAAGTCAATTTACAGCAAGCCTATAGCCAACATCAAATTAAATGGATAGAAACACAAAACATTTCCACTAAAATCAGGAATAAGACAAGGCTGTCTACTCTCTCCATACCTATTCAATATAGTACCTGAAGTCCTAGCTAGAGTAACAAGACAGCTAAAGGAGATCAAAGAGATACAAATTGGAAAGGAAGAATTCAAAGTATGGATATTTGCAGATGATATGATAGTATACATAAGCCACACCAAAAATTATACTAGGGAACTCTTACAACCAATAAACATCTTGAATGAAGTGGCTGTACACAAGATTAACTAAAAAAAAATCTGTAGCCTTCTTATTTACAAATGACAAGTGGGCTGAGAAAGAAATCAGGGAAGTAACACCCTTCACAAGAGCTGCAAATAATATTAAAATATCTTGGGGTGATCCTAAGCAAGCAAATAAAAGACCTATATGGCAAGAACTTGAAGTTTTTGAAGAAAGAAATTGGAGAAGACATCAGAAGATGGAAATATCTCCCATGCTCATGGAACCATATGATTAATATAGTAAAAATGGCCATCTTAGCAAAAGCAATCTTCAGATTCAATACAATCACCATCAAATTTCCAACACAATTCTCTACAGTCCTTGAACGAACAATATTCAACTTCATATGAAAAAAAAAACAGGATTGCTAAAACAATCCTGTACAATAAAAGAACTTCTGGGAGGCATCGCCATCCTTGATTTGAAGCTACACTACAGAGCTATAGCAATAAAAACCACACGATACTGTCATAAAAATAGACAGGTTGATCAACAGAATTGAATTAATGATCCAGATGTAAATCCACACACCTATGGAAACTAGATTTTTTTTTATAAAGAAGCCAGAAATATACAACAGAAAAAGAAAGCATCTTCGACAAGTGGTGCTGGTCAAACTAGATATCAGCATGTAAAGGAATGCAAATAGATCCATATTTATCACCCTGCACAAAACTCAAGTCCAGGTGGATCAAAGACATCAACATAAAACAAGGTTCACTGAACCTGATAAAAGAGAAAGTGGGAAATAGTCTTGAACACACTGGCACAGGACACAACTTCCTGAACGGAACACCAATTGTCAGGCACTAAGATCAACAATTAATACATGAGACATGAAATGGATAAGCTTCTACAAGGCAAAGGACATCATCAATAAGAAAACATGGCAGCATACAGAATGGGAAATGATTTTCACCAATTCCACTTCTGAGGGCTGATTAACAAAATATACAAGGAATTCAAGAAACTAGACATCAGAAATAACCCAAACAATCCAATTTTTAAATGGAGCGCATACGTTAAAAAAAAAATTCTCAACAGAGGAATCTCAAATGGCCAAGAAGCACTTAAAAAAGAAGCCCATGAACTGTGGACTGGTGGCTGTGGAGCCCCCATGGGACTGGACTAGGCCCTCTGGATATGGAAGACAGTTGTTTGGCTCGAACTGTTTGGGGAGCACCCAGACAGAGGGATCAGGATCTGTCCCTGGTGCATGGGCAGGCTTCTGGGAATCCAGTGCCTGTGGTGTGACACCTTGCACAGCCTTGGTGCAGTGGGAAGGGACTTGGACCTGCCTAGGCTCAGTGTGCCAGGCTCTGCTGACTCCCCATGGGAGACCTTGATTTGGGGGATGTGGGGATGCAGTGTGGCTTGGGAGAGAGGGCTAGGGGATGAGAGGAGGGAGGAGGGGGGATCTGTGGGTGGTATGTGGAGTGAGTAGAAAATTTCTTAATAAAGAAAAATGAAAAAAAAAGGTTTAAAACCCTTAGCCATCAGGGAAATGCAAATCAAAATGACTCTAAGATTCCATCTTACAACTGTCAGAGTGGCTTAAATAAATAAATAAATAAATAAATACCCACAAGTGACAGCTCATGTTGGTAAAGATGTGGAGCAAGGGGAAATATTTCTCCATTGCTAGTGGTAGTACAAACTAATACAGACACTATGGAAATCAATATGGCAGTTCGTGAGAACTGCCTCAAGACACAGCTATACCACTCTTAGGCATATACCCAAAGGACCCAAAGGACCACTCTTAGGCATATACCCAAAGGACTCTCCATCCTACCACAGGACACTTGACCAACTACGTTCATAACAGCTATATTCATAACAACCAGAAACTGGAAACAACCTAGATGTCCCTCAACCAAAGAATGGATAAAGAAAATATGGTACATTAACACGATGGAGTATTACACAGCTGCTAAAAACAATGACATCATGAAATTTGTAGGCAAATGGATGGAACTTGAAAAAAATCATGAATCTCCCTGGGAAGGGGAAATAGAATATAAATCATGGGTCAGCTGGGGGCAGATGGGGATTGGAACAGGCGGGATTAGATAGGGAGAATTTTGTAGGGAGGGAGTACTGGAATTGGGGGCCAGGCACTTGGGGGTTGAGGTAGAAAGCTAGCACAGTGGAAGCTCCTAGGAATCTATGAGGGTGACCTTAGCAAAGATTCCCAGTAATAGAGGATACAGAGCCTGAACCAGCCATCTCCTGTAACCAGGTAAGATTTCCAGTGGAGGGATTGGGACACCAACTCTGCCTCAAAACCTTTGATCTACAATTTGACTTGATTTCAAGATGTGCTGTGTTAAAGGTCCAGCAAAATTTGGGGGAGTGGTCAGACCAGCCCAGCTTAAGACCTATGCCATTACAGGGAGCCCACCTCTGACACTGCCAGGAGAGTCAGGAACCAGAAGCTGGGTATCTCAGATGTGCATGAGTGTGCATAGAAAGTGATTGCTGGCCCCAAATTAGTTAACAGTCAAGAAGCTTATGAATGCAAAGTGTAGACGAAAAGAAAAAGGCAAGTAAATGATGAATCATACATAATTTTTAAGACAACTACTGTTTAAAGAAAGATACTGAGACCCAGGTAGTTAGTGATTCCAGTGAAGAAAAATGCAGGGGTTAAACTTAAAGCTTCAACTATAGGAGGGACTTTTCTTCAACCATGTTTGAAGACTAACATTTAGGAAATGACAACAAAAACATAGGAATACTTTTCTTGCATTCAAGTACCCACCTACTTTGTTTTGTGTGACAGATGTACACAACAGTGTAAAAGTAAGCATGTGTGTGTGTGTGTGCACTCACACAAACATGAACACACCTTGGAAAACAGGGTCTCCAGTGAGTCCGCTCACCTGTATTAAAGCAGGGGCTAGATGGATGTTTTAGTGCAAAAGCTGAAGAGTTGGGAATGCTTCTCCTCTTGGAATAGGTGTTGATAGATGAAAGCTCCAGAATTTAAAGGGCAGACAGTGAGAAATGTGCACAGCAGAATTGAAGTATGGTTGAACACTGCTTCATTTCAGACGGAAGCAAAGGAGAAAGAACGTGAGGGTCTAGTTTGTCGCATTCATCTGGATATAACTTCGGCACTAAGGAAATGCATGCGTGATACAGAAGGGAATGGTTAGTATCCACACCATGACACTCAATGTAATCATTTCCCTAGAGGTTTGGACAGTAATTCCAAAATGCTGTGTTCCATGGCCAGGTTGCAACCATTTATATCATTATGCAATATTCACCAAGTAGATTTTTAAGAGTTCTCCTAACTGTATATAAGGGGCGAAGGCACTATTGTAGTAATTATTTAAGGTTGAAAGACGGTGGAGGTAGAGGTGTCAGAAGAGATGGAATAACAGAGTAAACCTCTGACAGGAATCATAGGGGGAAAAATCAAGCCACCCTCTTAGTAATCTCATTCTTAGTGAGGGATCAAGCAAACCAGAGTTGTCCAGCTGTGAAAAAGATGCTTCACTTTTACCCTGTGAATGCAAACCCTCCCAGAAAATAAAAGCTAAGAATGAGGTGGCCTCTTTTCAACCATTTCCCAGGAGCAAGGGAACAAACTTAGACTGGTATATCCAATTTATTTTTTCAAGGTTTGTAGAGATTACTCAATGGGTAAGAGTGTCTAGTTCACAGACATGAGGAACCAATCCAGCACCCACTTCAAAAGTCAGCTGTGGCAATGCACTTCTTTATAACCTCAGTGCTGTCTGGAAGGACATAGAGATCCCAGGGCTTCTTGGCTGTCAGATTAGCTCCAGATTCAGCGAGAGTCATTGCCTCAAAAGAATAAAGCAGACAATGATAGAGTATGAGAACCAATACCCTCCTCTGGCATTCCATGCATGTGCACACAAGCAGGAATGCACCCCTGTTGTAGGATATTTGACCACACTGTGTGAAGAAGTGTCTCTGTTTTACCTCACCTGCCTAAGGTACCTTCTGACTGGTTTAATAAAGAGCTGAATGGCCAATAGCTAGGCAGGAGAGGATAGGCAAGACTCCTGGAGAAAGAGAGAAAGTCTGAGAAAGAATCTAAGAGGCAGGAATTCACCATCATGATGCAGAGGAAGTAGAATGTGTAGTACTAAGGAGAGGTAATGAGCCACATGGCAGAATGTAGATTAATATAAACGGGTTAATTTAAGTTATAAGAGATAGTTGGGAACAAGTCTAAGCTAAGGCCAATTTTTCATAATTATTAAGAAGTCTCCATGTCATTAGTCTGGTTCAAGGTCTCTGGCATACCATCATCACTTGATCCTCACTGAAATTCCTTTGGAATAGCCTTCGACCTCCCCAAGTCATGGAGATCCTTTGTGTATCATTCCACAAGACCAGTTACTTCGTAAGCTCCAGTAGGTCCTAGATGGGGTAGATGTTAGGGAGGGCCAACCCAAGGCATGGCTGGGTGGTAGCTGAGCTGGTCAAGCTGCGTCACTGGGCCTGCCCACCTTAGGCCAGGGGTCAGAGCCAGCTCCCCTACATGCAAGCCATCAGGGTCCATTCTCTTTTAACTGTGGTGGGGCAACATTTCTCCCCAGTGCAGGGGTCAGCTCTTCTCTGAGGGTCAGGGCCAGCTCTCTTGCTACAGGGTCCAGCGACAGGCAAAAGGGTATACTACGTGGAACACTGCTTCCGGTGCCACCAGGATCAGTGAAGAGGTGTAAGAGAAGCAAGAAAGATGGACAAGCAAAGAGGTGTTTTGTTTCTGTTTTGTTTTATTCTTGTTTTGGTTTGTTTGATTGCTTGCTATGTTTTGTTTCGGTTTGATTTTTTAATTTTCTTTGGGAAGGATGCTGTAGGGGTAAAGGGAGGATATGGGGGGACTTGAAGGTGAGCAGAACTGGGGTACATGATGTGAAATTCTCAAAGAATCAATAAAGAACTTATGTATAAAAAAAGATGAGGTAGTCTCTGTGTCATTATTTGGGAGCTGGTAAGCCAAAGAAAATCCAGCTACACACATACACACCCATACACATAAAAATAAAAAATAAGCTGGGCGTTGGTGGCGCACGCCTTTAATCCCAGCACTCGGGAGGCAGAGCCAGGCGGATCTCTGTGAGTTTGAGGCCAGCCTGGGCTACCAAGTGAGCTCCAGGAAAGGCACAAAGCTACACAGAGAAACCCTGTCTCGAAAAACCAAAAAAAAAAAAATAAATAAAATAAAATAAATAAAAAATAATTTATTTTTCTAACATTAAAGTAACTAGTATGATATAAATTCATTCCACTAAGGACTTAAGGGTGACGTTATGACTGATACAATATAAACCCTTCATAAGAAAGATCAATCCCTTTTCATATTCAAGGAAAAGTTTTGTATAAAACCTTAGATTTGAGAGCTTGATGATAACACATAAACTTAAATGTGAGAGCAAAAGAGCCATTTTGTTCTCTAATTCATTGTCTTCCAGTGAAATCAATATTTAATCCTAGTTTGCAATATGTGGAATCATCTTTCTATTACCCTAGTATGAACTGATTAATTTCTTAACAGCACACAACTTCCATGCATCTCACAGAGCTACACAGACGCGCACACTGATAGATGCATACTTTCCCAAATGCGACCCGTAACTATGCCTGTAATGGCACTCGAATGAGTGTATACATGTAGCCGTGTTTCTGCAGTTAAGCTGTGCCTGCCATTGTACTCCTTTCTGTTATCTTCTATACAGAGTGACATAGAATGTCACCATTGTAGAATCGATTTCTATAAAATGCCACATAGACCCACAATTTCATTTTAAGATAAGTAAAAATGATAATAAATTATTCTCTTACAAGTTTACAAAGCTACATCAAACAGCTATGATTTTCCATAGGGAGAAATGTTTGTTGAACTAGATCCTACAAGATTAAAGATTCGTTCTGCCTATGGTTTCCACATTTTCAAAGGCACATTCATCCTTAGGACAATACTATGCATTCTATAACTGCTTAAGACTGAAGCACGTTCATGTAAGAACAATTACTCATGACCAAGGCAGCATGTGTCTTTTCCTATGGAATTCTGCTGAGTTTTCCCTTGACTCTCATGGCAAATGTTCTGTGATTATTGATAAGAATTACCACTGAAGAAAAACAAATCAATAAATACTGTCATCACAATTCATAACTGATCAAGTCTTTCCAGCTGTCATTCAATAATTCAAATTTCTGGCAGCGTTTGTTCATTGGGCATTGCTATTTTTAGAACTTACAGAATCCCTGATGATCAAGGCAGATGTCTACATATTTAGTTCTTGATATGGTGATGCCTCATTTCTCTCATGCCCTGCACAACCCACTGGTGAGAACACCTCCTAGAACTGTGCAGAATCTGTATAAAATTGCAATCTCTTTTGTACTGTTTACTACTTGGTGAACATCCACAATCTATTTACATCAGACATGAAATTGCACTGTTAAGTGACCCTCAAGAGACCATTCACTGTGTATTAGGATCCTGCCCTCACTCCTGTACATGCACAGCTCAGGGTCTTGCATCTTACATTATCAGGGGGTGCTAGCGACTATGTACACACCTTAAAAAGCCAGATGCAGACCCCCATGCTCTCTCTCTGCTCTCTGCTCTCTGCTGCCTGCTCTGCTCTGCTCCCTTCTTCCCCCAACTCACCATCTTTCTCTCTCTCTAGGCCTGGCTTTCTTCTTTTCCCTCCCACCCCTTCCCTCCTGATAAAGCTCTGAAGGCTAACACTGGGTTCTGTCATTACCGTGACCTTTCCATGCAGGAACCAGCGCCGCCACCAGCGCCATTTATCTTTCAGTATGTATAATAAATATGACCTAACAACGAAGGGAAGGTAGCAGGGCAAAGTTGTACAAGTCAAACAAGTGAGCTGAACTCAGTCTTACAGAGAACCGCTAATCCAAGTTCTCTGGATGTCAACTCTGTGATAGGATTTGGGTCCTGGAGATTTAATCAAGACATGTTCTAAACAACACCGGTTTAGGTAAGCGAGAAGAAAGAAAAAAGAGAATTTGGTGAGGGTCACCATCATCACCTATAGCAGAGGCCTCAGCTAGTCTCACAGGAATGTTAGAAGTGTGATGGCATTTCAAAGGTATCACACAAGTATAAATCAGTCATTAGATTTCCTTGAAAAAGAAAGTGCAAGTGATGGTACAAAGAAAAAAAAAAGATACATGTGAAAAAGGGACAAATATGTGCCATCAGCCAAAAAAGAATGACAATTCCGTGTCCTGAGAAGACAACCAAGGACATATTCCACAGTCTCCACTAACAATAACAACACAATCAGAGCTTTGCACCTCAGTCTTCCCTCATTTTAAAGCCCAAACAGTGGCACTGCCTCAGAAATCACCCGATGTGCCTGAGAATCTTTTTTATCTTTGTCAACTCTGAAAGGCATCAGGACATTTTTATGTATTGATTGGATTTCTGTGACATGTTTTCTATCAAAATCTCAAAATGCAATTCAAAGGAAATTTAAGACAGAGCGACTGAGACCACGGAGCCATCGCTCTTGAAAGAGAGAGAAAGGAAAAGGACAAGGACAATAGAGGCAAACGATTCTTAGAAAAACATTGACGTTGTAATTCCACCAACTGACATCTAATTAAATGGTGAGATAATTTTCTATAAAGCAGTTATGTAATACAAAACAAGGACAAATAAATATAAGAAAACATGAAACGTGAATGGTAAGCATACCCAGTCTCCCTGGGCAAAAAAAAAAAGAAAAAAAAAGAAAAAAGAAGGAAATGCAGAAAGGTGAATTTAAAACAAATAATTTTTATAGATGAGTATATTTTTCTAAGTACAACACTTGAAATTTGATACATTTTGTAGATGCCCTCAAGACTTGTATGGAAATCATGAAGATAGAATATCACCAACATGATTATTAGTCAGTGGAAAGTTTAAATGAGAAACAGACTTAAAACATGTATATATATATAATCTGTAATCCCTGTATGCCTACAGATGGAAAGTAGTGATAAGAGAATCTTGGGAAATCCACAAACCAGCTACCGGAATATATAGCAGTGAATAAAGGGAGACCCTGTCTCAAATAGGCAGAAATTCTGTGATCTTTACATGTGTTCTGTGCCATATGCACCCCTGAAAAGACACACGCAGTCACACACATACACCTTCAAAGAAGCAAGCATGTACATACATACACATATACCCTAAACATACCATCACATAAATGCAATGAAACAATAACAGTAAACCAAATAAGAAAAAACTGTAGAATGCCATCTCTGTATCACAGAATCTGAGAGTGTTATGTCTGACTGCCATTCAGTAGAACTTTACAGATTGTCTTCTGTGTGTCAAGCATTAAGAGGAGAAAAAAGTGAGTTAAAATAATATAACTTTTATAAAGTTATAAAAAAATAAAATAACTGATGTTATTTTCATACCCATAATTTTACCCTCTTTCTTTTATCACATTCAGTGAATGTGGGACCCTCCCACAGTGGATGGAGAATAATTTTTTGGCTCTTTGTTTTTAAAAAAAGAAGAAAGGCTGAGGTTGTTAACTGCAAATCCAATACTCAAGGTGTTGTCCTCATTGTTTTTACCTTCTTTGAGCTCTGGTCAGCACTCAGAACATGTCTAGGATGCTTTTCATATCCCTGTAGGAGAAAGACAGACATATAGAGTCATATATGTATTTATGGATAGCATTGGATATTAGATTGTCTTTTGTACAAATTGTTTAACATTAACTAACTAAAAATATGAATCTTTTGAGATTTCATAATTAAATGTCATAGAAAATATATGTGCATAACATAAATAATGTACTTCAGAAAATGACTTGAAAGAGATAGCAATGAATCTCAGAAAAAGTGAAATGTAAAACTCACAGCCTGAGGTGATTAAAGTATAGGAATATGAAAGTATGATATTATAAGAAGTTATAAATTATCTAGCATTCTAGAGAATATAGATCCACAAGTTGTTTTTTTATAAAAATTATGCAGCTGTCATTAATTCAGGACAAAGAAAGGATAGCAACTGCTCAGATGTCTTATTCTAATTGTGCTAAAAGCTGCTCATCCAATAAACAAAAGAAAACACAGTGTTAATGTTTCAGCCAAGTTCATCTCAACAGATTGTGCAGGGCAGTAAGAAAAACTGCTTACTCTGAGTTTAATTTTTAAGTAGCAAAGAAAAATGTTAGTGAACTCAACCATAGAAAATAATATACACATTTTGGGAAAGTGTCATACAAGGTTATTTTTACATTTTGAGATAATTTGAGAATATTGGAAAATTACATAGATAGTAGAGAATGCTCATATATGTGCCTCACCATTTCCATTATTCTTCGAATATACTTGTCCCCAAACCCACACCTTATTTCAGCTCCTTGGTTCATGTAAGATCTTTCTCTCCTCTAAGTTTTCATCCCAGAAATCACAGCAAACCATCATCCCACAAATCATTTTGTCTTTCAAGTCCTGTCATCTTCACTGTGTCTGCTCCTCAAATGTTCCTTGTTTTTCTTAATGCTTTCATGAGGTATTCCATTCCTCACTTGACATTTGACTAGTATGATTTTCAAGATGAGACATGGAGCAAAGTATCTGTGGGGACTACTGGGGCATAGTTCCATTCCCATCACTGTATTGAGGCTGCATATTGTCAGTGTTACTAATTTCCACTGTGGGTCTTGGTCACATGATTCTGGTCAAGGTCATGTTTCTCTGATTTCTCACCAGCTAAGTTATAATTTCATCCCTCCCCATACTATATCTTCTGTAAGAAATTCACTTTGTATAGCTCATGGTTAAGCAAAGAGTATTATTCTCTTTCTTCTTTAGGACATCAATATGGGCTCATGAATATTTTTTACACATTTTTGGTTATATGCAGTGTTTTAACTTTATTTTTTAGGGGACAAATGGGGTCTCATTATGCTGAACAGACTGACCTTGAATCTAGAGGCTCAAGGTAACAAATATATATGTGTGTGTGTGTGGTCTCTATATATACATATGGATTCTATTGATAATTCTGTAGGTAGTAATTTACATACTAAACCAAATCTTCAGCTCATCTGGTCTATTCAACTGTAAACTATGCTCACATAACTAGCTCTAGTTTCCACTATGTGCTTATTTATAAACACTTATTCCAATAGTAGAAAATTGACTCCTACCATCCTTTTACTTAGTAGTCAAGTTGTTGACATATAGACCCATAGTACTTTTCTTTAAGTTGTTCAAACTACTGGTTTCTAAAGTCATGGAGGTTGTCACTGTTCTATCACAATTCATTGAATTAACACATTTGTACAGCAAAGATTCACATCACACATCCACCATATATTTCTAACCCCCACAAAATATGTTCTTTGCAATATTTACTCCCAATCTGTGGCTTATATTTTCATATTGTCAACTTTTCATTTTGCAGAGCAGAAGTTTTCAATTTTAGTTAAGTTCTATTTGCCATGTTATTTTTTCTTTGTAAATATTTGTTTCAAATTATGGCTAAGCAGGCAATATAAAACCTAAGGTCTTGTAAATGTTATTTTGTTTGCTTCTACAATGGAAGGAAAATATGCATGGTTTCCAATTTTAAATTGTGATCAATGATTAGTTTGGAGTTTACTTTGGTGTAACAAGTGATGTCAATGTACAGACTAACTTTTTGACCAAAATAGATATTTAATCTTTGTGAACAATCTGTTGATTGTCCTCTCAACTCTTCCTTGAAATATTTTTGCACATTTGTATAATAGAATCTAACTATACTTATATAGATTTAGTTCTATGCTTTCTATTCTACTCCATCCGTCTATGTATCTATTTTTAAACAAATATTATGGCATATGTTACTGTAGGATCATAGTAAGTCTGAAATGTAGATTTTACATTTATAAATTGTACAGGACTAGCTCCCACATTGATGACTAGGGAACTCTTGAGAAAGGAGAAGTGAGAAATATTCAGATAGAAGGAGATCCCTAGACAGCGAGAGGAAAGACAGAAACATGGAATAGCTTCGGGAGGACCTGTGTCAATACCCAATGACCCAGAACTTCATTCAAAAGGGCTTTTTATAACAATGCCAAGGGGTGAGGTGAAAGAACCCCGCTTTGGTAGATGCAATCAAGTGTAAACCTTTCCAAACACCTGGTACCAAGGCCAATGGTCCAATCATCCTCTTATGCAGTCCTGCTGGGTAAAGCAAGCTCAGATTTCACTAGGAAACATCTGTGGGCTCCAACAATAAATATGTAAGATAAATATAACATATAAGAAATATAAATATACCAGATATATAGCAAGGCATTATTTTAGATGATATTAACATTTAAATCTGTTGAGTTTGAGTAATGCAGATTCCTCTTGAAACTGGTAGGATCCAAACTATTCATCTGGTAACTCTGTTAGGAAAGGGCTGACATCTCTGTTAAAGAAGGAATTATGCCAACAGAGTGACTTTGTGCTTAGTTTAAGTTGTAAAAGACCATTACCCAAGCAAAAGCAATCACTCCTGTAAGCTAATTTTACCACCAACCACCACCTCATCCTCAAGCCATTATTAGACTTGGTAGGGACACTTGCTTTATCTATGCATCAGATTTTTTTGTGTGAGTAAAATACACTTTCATGTCATACTGTTTGTGGAGTCTGCCGTGTTAACCAAAGCAAAGTTTCTGTGAATTCCCATAGTATCTGTTGAGATGACACAAAGTAATAAGTTCTTTTATTCCTATTGTAATTGGGTCTTAAAATTGCTGCACTATACAAATATATATATATACATATTTTCATATCATATAATTTTCAGTCACAATATAATATATAATTATCAAAACAGAGTAAATAGCCTATCCTTCACTTCAAGTATTTATCACTACTGTGTGGTTGGCCCCTTTTATGCTCAAAACTTGCATTTTTTATGCTCAAAAATTATTTCTTAGGAAATGTACCCAGAAATGTATACTTTATAACTCTGCCAATAAATTTTATATTTAGTTTTCATTTAACATTCTTATATCTTATATTTTATAAACATTTATTTTAAAACATAATTATAACAAAAAACATATGTGAAGTTTTATACTGACAATCAAAACAAAACTATCAACAATTCCTCAGAATGCAGACAACAATTATTATACTATATAAGCTTCAAACATATTATACTATATTTTAACTAGGTGTACTGTGGGGGGGTCTATGTATGGGTATGTGCATGTGTGAAAGCAGGTGCCTGTGGGGCCAGAAACAGGAGTCAGATGCCCTGAAGATGGAGTTATAAGCAGTTGTGATCCACCTGACATGAGTGTTGGGAACAAAACTCACTCCTCTTCAAGAACAGTACATATTCTTAACCACTGAGCCATCTCTACAGGCCTTATTAATTATCTATTTTATCATAAACATATATAGAGAGATAATTTTGCTTCATGCTATGATCACTACTTGCTGACACAGAGCAAAACAATGAGCGTTTGCATATGAACATTCATTATGTGACCATACTACAAAGAAAATGTCCATATGTGTTCCACAAAGACAACTTTCTCCCCTTCAGCCAGAACTACATTTATTGGAGTGTTACCATGGAATCATAAATGATTCCTACAGATACATATCAAGGAAGTGGAAGCCACTGCTTTGCAACCTACAGGGATCTCTCAATCTTGTGGGGTTCTTTGCTTGTTTGTTTGGTTGGTTGGTTTTTGTTGTTGTTGTTGTTTTGGGTTTTTTTGGGGGGGTGCTTGTTTCCATTCAACATTCAGAAATTCATCAAAATGACCAATTAAATATTCCTAATAGTTCATGATTTTAGCAATATTAGCTACAAATAAGCAGATGTCAGTTATAACTCTGCAAATCCCTACCTCTCAAGAATGTAAGAAGGTTATTTGCCACCATACAATCTTAACATTTAAAGTGTCACCATTCATTTATTTTCCAATGCATAACTTTTCCCAGAATCAGAGTGCTGACTTCTAAGCTCTTTTACATTTGCATCAGAATTCTGAGATAATAGTTTATCAGACAGTAACTCTCAAAAGAGATATGGTGGTGGGCAGTGGTGGCGCACGCCTTTAAGCCCAGCACTTGGGAGGCAGAGGCAGGCGGATCTTTGTGAGTTCGAGGCCAGCCTGGTCTACAGAGCGAGATGGGGGGGGGAGCCTGTTGGATTGCCGGGTGGTGGTGGCGCATGCCTTTAATCCCAGCACTGGGGAGGCAGAGCCAGGTGGATCTCTGTGAGTTCATGGCCAGCCTGGTCTCCAAAGCGAGTTCCAGGAAAGGCGCAAAGCTACACAGAGAAACCCTGTCTCAAAAAACCAAAAAAAAAAAAAAGAAAGAAAAGAAAAGAAAAAAGAAAAAAGAAAAAAAAGAGGTATGGTAAACTTCAGGAAGTAATGACTACATGAATGTTGAATAGTATTGTTTAACATGAGAGGTAAAGCCATGTGTTTTCAATGTTGCACAGATATTTCAAATTTTAGACTTGAAATTCACTAAACTTTTAGCATTAGAGTGTTTATTTTGCCAATTTGAAAACTCTATGTAACTTTAAATAATAGTAAGGCAGAAAATCCAGCAAAATTTAAAACTTCTTCAACGGTGTTTCTCCAGCACAAAAATGACTTTGTTTTGGCAGCACAAACTCTAATAGAATTTAATATAGTTCTTAAGTTTTTAAAGGAAAAAAAAGCTTTAAGGAAAACTTGATATATAAGAATGACTATTTTGTTCTGATAAAATGTCTATAATATTTTTAAAAAATTAAAGAAGGTATAAATACCCTTTAAAAATATTAAGAATTATTCATCTTTCTTATCATATCAGCCTGTATATAGCATTGTCCACTAAACAATGTGGCTGGTATGAAAGCTTTTTTGATTATTTATAAAAGCATAATTTAATTTACAAATAATTATTAGGCATTGGGCACTAAAACTTGAGGAAAACATTACTAAAATTCAGCCGACTAATCAAATAGTTATGTTTTTGAAAAGACTTGCATGTTCAAAAGTCTAAAGCTGATTTAAAAAACAGTAACATGTTGTTGGTTGTTTATTTTACTCTTTTGGCTCTTTGGGGGAGCCTGTCACCCAGATTCCAAATTAATCAAATGGAGGTTTATTCTTTCTTTATGAACGCCTGGTCTTAGCTTGGCTTGTTTCTAGCCAGCTTTTCTTAATTTAAATTATCCCATCTACTTTTTGCCTCTGGGCTTTTATCTTTCTCTATTCTATATAATTTTCTATACTTCTTACTCTGTGGTTCACTATGTAGCTGGGTGGCTAGCCCCTGATGTCCTCTTCAATCCTTTCTTCCCAGATTTCTCCTCCTATTTATTCTTTCTGTCTGCCACGCCCACATGTCCTTTTACCTGCCTTGCTATTGGCCATCCAGATTTTTATTAGACAAATCAGGTATTTTAGACAATCAAAGTAACACAGCTTCACAGAGTTAAACAAATGCAACATAAAATAATGCAACACATCTTTGCATAATTAAAACAAATGTTCCACGGCATAAACAAATATAACACATTTTCAACTAATATTCTACAACAGTAACATATCATGGTTCTTCAGAGAGATAGACAGATAGGAGATAGGTAGAAAGATGAATTGGTAGGTAGAAATGTAGATAAATAAATTGATAATAAATAGATTGATAAATAGAAGATAGATGATAGATAGATAGATAGATAGATGATAGATAGATAGATAGATAGATAGATAGATAGATAGATAGATAGATAGATAGATAGATAGATAGGCAGATAGACAGATAGATAGTAGGGGGATAATGTGATCACCTGAGTTCAAAGGTTGTAAAGTTCCTTGCCAGCTCATCAGCATTCTGGAGATTTTTGAGTGCCAGGAATATCCTTCCATTTCTGAATGCCTCAGAACCAGAGAAGTAGATGTTGTAATTTACATTCCAAATCTAAAGGCATCAGAACTCACAGGACTATTGATAAGGCTCCTAAAGTCTAATGCCCTGAAACTCTGGAGTTCTGATGTTTAAGAACAAAATAAAGGTGCCCTAATCTCCAAGGGGAAAAAGGCAAAGAGAACTTATCTTTATCTTGTATTTATTTTTGTTGTTGGTATGTTAGAGATCACAGTCAGGTGCATAGTACTCACATATAGTGAGGGTGTATTTTTTCTAGATCCACTGATTCACATAAACATATCCTAAAAAAATACCCTCACAAATACACCCTACTTCTCAGTGGAGACTCTGAAAGTCAGAAGGTCCTGAACAGATGTAATGTAGACACTAAGAGACAAGGGATGCCAGCCCAGACTACTATACCCAGCAAAACTTTCAATCACCATAGACAGAGTACACAAGACATTCCTAGAAAAAAAACTGATTTCAATAATACCTATCAGTAGCTGAAGTTTTTCTGTGCTCACCCAGCTCCCATGGCCCCACAGTCCTGCAGCCGCTCAGACCCAAATGAACACACAGAGGCTTATATTAATTGCAAACTGTATGGTCTAATGGCTCAGGCTTCTCACTAGCTAGCTCTTACATCTTAAATTAACTCATTTCTATAAACCCATACCTTGCCACGTGACTCATGGCTTACAGGTAACTTTACATCTTGCTTCTCATGGTGGCAGCTGGCAGCATCTCCTCTGTTCTGCCTTTCTCCTTCTTCCTCTCTAGTTAGAATGACCCACCTAACCTTATTCTGCCTCACCATTGGACAAACAGCTTTATTTATTAACCAATCAGAGCACCATATAGATTCACAGCATACAGAACGACATCACGCATCATTTCCCCTTTTCTTTCTATTCAAAAGGAAGGTTTTTAACTTCAACATAGCAAAATTACATATAATAAAACAGTTATTAAGCAAGAATTATAGTTATAATATCTAGTCTATTTCTGTTTAGCAAAATTAAAGAAAATATCCTACAAATCCTATATTTGTGAGTCTAAGGTTTCATATCTACCTTATCTCTTATCATAATGAAGGAAAACCATAATTACAACTGTCTAGTCTTCAACTACATCAAAGAACCCAGAAGGATATAATATTATCTAAATAAACAGGAAGAGCATTGTAAGCAACTTCAAAAAATCTAGAATGACAGAGACAACTGTCTGCCTGGACAGTCACCCAAAGTTCCTCTGCAATGTTGGGGCATCCATCTTTAGCCCATAGGCTTAGAGTCTCTCAGTCACTTCTTCCTGTGTCCTGTAGAATGTCTTGCAGTCTCCTCTGCACAGCAGGAACCTGAAGGACCATTTCATCTTGCGAAGTTCAGTGGTTACCTTTCTATGGGTCCTGCTTGTCCAGTTTATATACTTCCAGTCCAGGCAAGAGCAGTTTCTTGCCCAAATGGCCATTTTGTGCCAAGAAGAAGATAAACTCCACACAGAGTGTCTTCGACACCCATCTTTCTCTTTGAAGTAAATCAGTGCTGCCAGAAGCAGATGTGTCTCATTGTCCAGAAAAGTCTTAAGTTTTTAAAACATTTTAAATACCATATTCTGTAGGTCTTTAAAGTGTTTGAAGAGCTACATGTATAAACTCACAGCCATTATGATGGCATGCACAATATCTGAGCAAGACAAAGCCAGAGCAAATCTCAGCACACAGAGGCGAGTTGAATGCAAAATCCCACCATAGCAAAAAAAGCTACTGGCAATTATTGGCTCCTTGAATTATGTGAGTCAATTTTCTCTGAGATTCTAGCTCCTTATAAGTCTCCAGTGTTCCACTGGAAGGTCACACTATCATATTATTTGGGAATTACAAATTGGTCTTGATGGGTTGAATAAAAAAGGACACAGACTTACATATGTAGAGAATTAAAGGTGGATCTGAGAAGAGTTTGGGGAGAGGCAGTGAGTATGCTCAAACCACATGGTATGAAATTTTAAAAGAACAGATGATGATGATGATGATGATGATGATGATGATGATGATAATGATGATGATGATGATGATGATAATGATGATGATGATGTTAGGAAGGTGCTCAAATAACCCAAATAAAAGATGAGAACAACTATAGGTTGTATTTTGTATTTATTTATATATGTATATATTAGCAATGAGTATGTGTGCACATATACATAAATTCATGCAATAACAATTACTAGAAAAAGGAAAAAAGAGGCCATGAAGTTAAGGAGAGTGAGAGGGTCAAATAGAAGGGTTTAGAGTGAGGAAAGGGAAGGAGGCATGTTGTAAACAAATTATAATCTCAGAAATAAGAATTAAAATTAAAAATAAAATAAAACATGAAAGAAAAAGATGAGAACAAAATATAATAATAATATGGGAAGCAATAACATAAATTCTTGATATGCTTGAAGTGGATACTGGATGTAGTGAAGAGGATAAAGAGAAGACCTGGATTAACACTTTTATTTCCAGCTTAGAAAAATGTATTCCCTAAAAAAATAAAATGTTATTCTTCATTTAGAAAATGAGATCCATGTACTACTTGGACATAAGTTATACACTTACACTTAAAGCAAGGTGTATTGTTCATTAATTTGTTCAGTTTTGATTTACTAACACAAATATAAACTGTGTCCCAGGAGCAGTTTTCTTCCATTTTACTAGTCTGTTCTAAAACACTGCTTGAGCCTAAATCACTTAAAGAAGATTCAACTTATTTCAACATGCAGTTCCCCCTGGTGGTAGCTTCTCTAGCTTGTTTAAAAGGATGGCTGTTCATTGTGTATGCTGCGCAGTGATGCCACGTTGTGAAATATTGATGATGTATTACTCTGAAGCAATTTGGGGTACTGATGTGAAAGGTGCTATTCAAATTGAAGTTGGAATTTGTTTTTAGGCAACACATGGCAAGGTTTACCAGCATCTGTGAACAACTAATCTCAAGTTCAATTATACTTAAATTGAATGAGAGAGAGAGAGAGAGACCTGCTATCACCATCAGAGTCTAAAGTAAGAATAAAGCAAAAAGGAAAAAAAGAGGTCACTGTGCTGTCTAATGAAATTGCAAACATAAAGAATAAAAGCCTCCAGGATGGAGTTTATCAGCTTGTAGCACATTTAAAAAAAGAATTCCTCTAAAGCAATGAGGGCGACTTCCAGAACAGACGATATTGGCTGAGGCACTGACAACAGAAGAGTGGAATTTTCCTTAGCAAATGACTTTTTGTAGCTATTTGTTCTTCCCTAAGTTGTCAGGTTCAGGTAGCAGTGTCTTTTATATTATGAATGGGTGTTTGGTTACCTTCAGAAATGTGTAATGCTCTGGTAGAGTTGATAGAAAACAGAATACAGAAGGGGGGTTGCAACATCTTGGTGTTTTCTAACTTGGTGATTGCAAAAGCAGTCATTCAGTAGTGACGATAAGACTCAGTTCTCCTTTTTGGGTCTAGGAGATAAATTGCCTTCATGATTCCACAAAAGGACAATATTTAGAAAAGAAATCATAACAGGACACAGCCAAGTGTAGAGAGGAAGCCCAAAGGGAGAAGAAGCTAATGAGGAGTAAGAGGTAAAACAGAACTAAATACAGATAAGCCATGAAGAGTGAAAGTACAGAGGTATCACAGGACTTGATATCAATCACAGACCATGTTCTCCTCCTAATAGTCCCTGATTTCTCCTGTCCATTTACTCTAATTAACATATCACCAACTATAGAAAGACTTTTAGAGGGATTACGATAAATGATGTCGTTTATTATAAAACTTCTTACTGATGAATCATATAATAAGGAAACAAAATTAAATCTAAATAAGATATAATTCAGTATTAAGAATAAACTTAACGGATGTTTAATGTTTCTTTCCACGTGTTCTCTTCATAAGTCATGTAGTACACTATATCCTATAATCCAGAATCCCCACTAATCTATCATTATTTGTTGCCAGCCCTTCCTTTAAATACTCAAAAACATTCTATTACCAATCAATAACTACATATTTTTGTGATTATTTATTCATTTGGGGAGTGTGTAGGTCAAACAACAACTTGTGGAAGTCAACTATCTCCTTCTATTGAAAGACCCTCAGCTTCCCTGTTCAATTCAGTTAGGCCCAACTGCCTCAGAAAAGCCTCAGGAGAAGTTCGCGGCCGTTAGCCATCTGGCCTCAGGGAAATCCCCAGTAACCTAGACAACAGCCAAGTGGGGAATCCCCAGGGAAGGGGAAATCCCCTGTAACCTAGGCAACCGCCAAGTGAGGAATTCCCCAGGGTAGGGGGAATTCCTAACCTGTCTGAAAACCCAGGCTAGGGGAATTCCCCAAGCTAGGGGGAATTCCCCAGCAGCCTGGCCTCATTTGCATTGTACAACCGGACCAATCAGAAGCCAGTATCTAGGCTTCTCCCTTCTGTACCCAGCCCCTCCCACGACCCGTCCCTATAAAAACCCCCTGCCCCAGCCCGAGCGCGCGCCAGTTCCCTGAGCTTGCTCACTGAGCTGCGTCGCCCCGGGTACCCGTGTTCCTGAATAAAGCCTCTTGCGTTTGCATCTGATTCGTGGTCTCGGCGTGATCCCTGGGCAGGGGTCTCTCGGTGAGGGAAGACTGCCTTCGGGGGTCTTTCACTATCACATTGATTATAAAGGAACTTAAGTCATCAAGTTGAAGGGTCTGTACCCACTAAGCCATACTGCCAGCTCCAGAGAATTTTTTATTAATATTTTATTTATTTTACATACCAACCACAGTTTTCCCTCCCTCCTCTCCTCCCATTCCCTCCTCCTACCTCCCTTCTATTGCCCCCCCATCCACTCCTCGTTGTCTCCATTCAGAAAGGGTAAGACCTCCCATGGGAGTCAGCAAAGCATGGCATATCAAGTTGAGGCAGGACCAAGCTCCTCCCCCCTGCATCAAGTCTGAGAGAGGTATCCCACCATAGGGAATAGTTTCCAAAAATCCAGCTCATGCAGTCCAAGCTACACAACTGTATCCTAATTGTCATCATAGAACCTTCATCCAGTAACTGATGAAGAAGATGCAGAGATCCACAGTCAAGCACTGGGCGGAGCTCTGGGAAAAATTTTTTTTCCTGAGAATGGCAAGCCATAATAGCTTTTCTTCTCTCTGAAATGTCTGACTGAAACTGCATAGAAGTACCAGTTCACTTGCTTGAAAAGTTTTCTTTTAACCTTATAGTCAAGTTCAATTAATTCAACAATATTTCAAGTAGCATCTACCTACCAGATGCTGTCGTAAGCCAACAAAAGTAAATGAAACAAACCATTAGCAGAATTCTCAATAAATTATTTTAAAAAGAGAGGCTATGGTATGGGCCTTGGGTGTTTGGAGAAAGAGACTGTGGGGAGTGAATACAAGCAAAATACCCTGCATACACTGTAAAAGCAATGCCCATGGCTGGTGAGGCCATGGAACTAGAGGTGAACCTACTACTACCACATTCCTAAGCCAGTGTAATTTCTGACTGCAAACGGAATACTTATCCTTATAGTCACAAATGAGGTTTGCTGTCACCGTGCTTCACAGAATTTTATTTTTGCAGCAGACAGAGACCATTAAAGAAAGCTACAACCGGTCAAAATGCAGAGAACAACTGACCATTAGGTGTCCATCCCATCTGATACATCTACAATATAACCCCTGCACTTAAGACTCAGGGAAGATGGATGCAGAGGGGAAAATGATTACAAGAATCTGCGGATCTAAACTCTGCTTCAAGATAGTGTCTTGCAACAAGACACTATCAACACTTAAAATAAGCAGGAAGTTGGGGGATAGAAATAGTGTTGGAGTGGATGGATCCAGGAGGAGGTAGGAATGAAACACACTGGATGAAATTATCAAAGAATTAATAAAATATTATATTTTAACATTATAGTCATTGTTGCTTAAAATAAAAAAATTGAGGGTTTGTGAATAAATATTTTAATGATGTATTAAGACAATAAGAACAAGCTATACTCAAATGTAGTAAAGAAAAAAAAGATCATGGTAAAGATTAAATAGAGATAATACATTGATTCAATCAAACAATTGGCTCTTGAGATAAATACACAAGACTGGGAAACCTTGAGCCAACTATGACAATGAAAGATGGAAGACAGAAATTATTAAAACTAGGGCTGAAAAATGGGAAGGTGACAATAGATTTCAATGAAATTCATAATTATTAAGTACTTTCAGCACATTTTAAAAAATGGAAATCTAGAAGAAATGTACAACTCCTTAGACATATACACCTTTCAAAAGTAAATCAAGAGAATACAAACAGCCTAAATATATTAATACTACATAATAAGACTGAGCAGTAATGTCGCTGAATAAAAAGTAGTCCAGGAGCAAATGATTCTCTGTCAAAGTCCATCATTTTTAGAAAAGATCTAATATCAATGCTACTCAAATTACTCCTTGGAATATAAAGGGAAAGAAGGCTACCAGAGTCATTCTGTATTTCCACCATCATCCTGATAGCAAAACTGGATAAGGCTATAATAAAAAAGAAAGCCATAGACCAATTTTCATAATGAATGCAAAGATTCTCAATAACATTCTTGGAAATGACAATCAAAAGTACATTAAGAAGGTCATATGTCATGTCATGACCAGCTTAACTTCACTCCAAGGATTAAGTTTGGTTCAACATAAGGAAAAAAATAAATATAATAGATCACATAAATAGACCTAAGTATGATTGTATCAATATGTAGGAAAAGGCTTTTATGAAGTTCAAGATCCCTTCATGATTAAAAAGTTGTGCAATAACTAGGAGTATAAGGTACATACTTCAGTATAATACAAGCTTTACATGTCAAACATTTAGTATAATATCTGGGAAAATGAAAGCATTTCCTCTATTAAGAAGAATGAAAAAGAGCACTCACTTTCTCTGCTTTTATTTAATGTGCTGCTCAAAGGCTTAGCAAAACCAGGACGGCACAAGGAAAAAGTAGCCTGGTTACAAATGGAAGAAATCACACCATTCTTACATCTTGACCACTTGATTTTTATGCTTTAAAGGCCATAAAGATTTTGGTAGCAAAGTCTTATAGCTGAGAAACACTTCTAGAAGAGTAGCAGGATAAAATTAACATACGAAAATCAGTGGCTTTTCTTTATAGCAATAGATAATCTTCCCAAGATAAATAAGGAAAAAAAATCCCATTCACAATAGTTTCACCAAAATAAAATTCTTAGGAATAAATCTGACCAAGGATTATAAATTCTGGACAATGAAAAATTTTAGATGCTGAAGAAAGAAACTGATGAAGGCACTGGAAGCTGGAAAGACTTGTCATTTTCATAGAAAAAAATGAATATCAGAAAGAAAATGGTTATATTACAAAAAGCAATACACAGATTCAATACAATCTTCATCAAAATTCCAATGCCATTCTTAACAAAACTATAAAAATAATCCTAAAATGCATACAAAAGAAAAAGCAAATATAAGCAATTCTAAGTAGAAACATCAATGCATTATGTATCACAAGAACTGGTCACAGTGATTCTAAGTTAGCAAATCACATCAGTTTTTAGGAGTGGATGAAGTCCTGAGTGAAGTTGTATTTTTGACATAAGCATAATTATGTCAATGACCCCAATGCCTGAGACCCCTGGGAACCGCAGGACCTTCTCCTGTTCTGAGCATGGATGTTGACAGTGTATGGAGAAAGTATCATCCACAGCCTCCTCCTCCAGGATGACTGCAACCTGAGATTCATCCCTTACAGAGGCCCCTTGCCAAGATATGTTAACCCTTCTCTATCTTCAGCTATATATAAGAAACTTGCCTGCTCATTCGGTTTTATAAAATAAACCTACTTCCTTGTTCGGCTGTTTATAATAAACATGCTCTGTTTCTGTAATTCTGGTGCTTGTCTATCAGATTGCACTGCCCAATGGATCCCAGCTTTTCTGTACATGTGTCTGTCATTTCTTTATTCCCTGATATACCCTAGTCAGGTTAATCTCAAAGCCATGCAGGTCACAGAAATCAATGTTCATTGTTTCATTACAGTGGAAAATGTGGTACGTATGAACAATGATGTCTTTTACCTTAAAGTAGAATGAAATTATGACATTTGCAGAAAATGAATGGAATTGGAGTCCACTATGTTGGACAAAATAAGCCAGACTCAGAAAGATGAATATCATGTCTTCTCTTACATACAGAATCTATAGTTAAATTCATACATGCATATGTATATATATATATATACATACATATAATATGAAAAGAAAGTGTGCAATAAAGCGAGAAAGAGCTCTAAAGAGAAAGGATGATTGGGGTTGTAGAATGTGGGTGGCATAATGACAGAAGGATGGTCTTGGTGGAGGGAGGGTGATAACCAGCAAAGGAGTAGGATTATATGTGAAAGATCCTAATAGAACCAAAAGAAATTTTTGGAGATTTTTAATGGAATGTAACCAACATAGTTGGCACATGCCTACTGAAAAACATGCCTGATTACATTGTGTATGTCAATGAAAAGTAGCTTTACTATAAGGCTACTTTCATGCATTACATGATAAAGTTAGGAATTTGGAAGGCTACATGCAAGAATACTGACTAGAAAAGAAATGATATCAAAGATTAAGAATATGTAATACGGTTTTCTGTACAAAAGAGAAGTCCATTCTGTTTTGTGATAGAAACCTAAGTAAATAAAAAGCCCTGGAATTGTTATTACATTGGAAGGCTGTGGCTAGAGGTATAAATACTATTAATCCAAGGAAATGGATTTATGCTGCAGTCTTTTGGAGAGGGGAGTCAGAAAAAGGTGAGGAACCTTTTTTAGAGACTGTGGTATTCCTTGGAGCTATATAGTTGTCTTTCTGCAAAAAGTTTTTTCCATCACAAAACTTGCTTACAAAATCATTTTCTCTGCAACCTCCCAGCCAGTCATCGACACTGTTTTCAAAAGCCTTCATCTAGCAGAGCAATAGACATTGTCTCTTTGGAAAGGGAAGGGTAGGGTTAGTCCTTTGAATTCCTTGATGTTGGTATTGAAACCCATCACTAATATAGAGAAGAGGGTAGTAGATGTTTGCTTCCAGGCAGCTAACTGGGCTTGTGAAGGTAAGGTGGGAGAATATACATGTATCTATACCAACCATCATGTGTGTAGGAGACATCAGCAGAGTTACCGTCAGGAAAACCTATGCTAAAGAAAGGAAACTATAACCCTGTTGCTATTTAAAATTTCTTATTTTAGCTACCCTGGTCTCAATTTCACCTGCTATGATTTGAGGGCCATGGTACAGTATTAGTAGGGAACTCTCCCTGACAAGGCTGCAATTTAATTATTGACTTTGTGTCCAAAGGCCTCATTCTGAGCTCCTATTCTACCATTGCTAATTAGCTGTGTGACATTAACCAGATCTCATAATCACTCAGGATATATTGAGTCCACAGGAAAAAAAATGGGATTCAAGTAGCCATCTCAAGAAGAAAGTGAGATAATGATAGAAAATACTACCTAAATGTGAAGTGTTATTTTAAGTATCAAATCTGTAAGGTTTCAAGTTTCAGAAAGGGCGGGGGCAGGAAGCAATCATAATGATAATCTTCTTATAGGGTAATCTTTGACTTCATTCTTTAGCCACACACAAACTTCCAATTAAATGTGATTAAGAGATGAATAAGGAATTTATGTGGTGAAGTCTAACTGGGAAAATATAGCTATCTCTTTATATAACATAGTCTACTAATATTTAAATGATGATCATCATTTTCTGTGCTTGTCTTTCATAGAAAATAAATGGCAATCATTCTCAATTTAATAACCTTTCATAATTACCTTATATTATTATTACTGAGCTGCCGCTGTTATGTTTGAGGCACTTAAAACAATAGCCATGTGCAATTCTGTTATCCTTGCAAGCAGAGTCCATTTACTTCAGTGCCTCCCTTCACAGCTGATCACTTCAAAGGGATGAGGAGAGCAGAGGGAGGCTGTGTTCCTTGTTAAGACTAAATAATTAATTGAGTAAATAAAATCAAGGCCAGGAAGAAAGGAACTAACTGCTGCTTATCAATGTTACCTTAGTTTGCTTTGATACTCATGGGTGGTAGTTCTTTATAAAAGCCTGGATGCAATTTCCAAGACAGTAAGCTAATAGAATGGAGAAAAGGCAAACAAGGAAACAAAACTCTGTTCTCTTTGGCCTTGGTTAGTGTGAAGACCAATTTTTTTAGCCTGCTCTGCTGACCACAAAGGATTTGAGAGATGTTCTGAACTTTCCAAGTTTCAGTATTAACTGTGTTCTCTCACGTGTAGTTGCCTTAGAATTTTCTGCATTGCTCATCTCTTCTTTGAAAGTGTTTACCTTCTTCAGTTTTTAAAAGACTTCCCAGAATATTCCACTTACACTGACTGCGGCCTCTTAGCAATTTCCATCATGTCTAACAATGTAATGCTTATTTATATAATACAGTGAGTTACTTTTTGTCAAACATGATTGTAAGGTATGTTTTTATAACCTTGACTGAAAAAAGCCTTGATTTAGGAAAACAGTTATGATATTTGTTGTTTTTTCTGTCTTCAAAGATATAGGAAACCCTGTCCAGGATTACCTTTATACCCAATGTTTGACAAGTGTCCATTGTTTGCTTACACTGAAGCTACACAATGGCTAAAATCCAAAATGAACCACTTATAAAGCAATAAATGTAAATAATATTTGTATTTGAAGGTTGTAATGATCATTAAAATCAAATGCAACAAAGGACTATTTCTATGGTGTCTCTGGTGTAGAAAATACATTTAATGGGTGGGTCACATTAAGCATCCTTGAAACTGCAGATGGATAGTTAATAGCAATCAAGGCCTGAAGAAAGCAATAACCCTGCAATCAATTCACTGTTTTTAATTTGATGCTTGCAATAATTCCAGATGGAGTACTAGGAAAATTAGAAGAGTAGCTGTGATTCCACTGGAATATAGATCCATAGATCAGCGGTCCCAATCTCCCTGGTCTTCTGATGTAGCCAATAAAACAGTTGAAGTACTGAGCTTATTTAAGAGCTCTTCTAGTTTCTACAGTTGACGTTTGAGTGATAGACAACCATATATGAAAATTTCTGTGAACACTAGGATTATCTCACTGCAATTGCCTTTCTCTATGTTTTTGAAGATAGGTGGAGAAATTTCAGTCACCAAAATTGTTTTGTCCTTAACAGCAACATACATTAACATTAAATGTCCCACAAGAGCAAGTTGCCACTGAAATATTCAGTCAAAACAATGATGTTAATAAGTTGAGAAAAGGCTATACAACAAAAAGTTATGATTTTTAGCATCATGGGAAGAAAGAAATCATAGCGAGACAAGGCAAATCCAATATTGTTAAGTTTCAGGTTCATCAGCTAATCTATTAACCATGAGAGACACATTGTATATAAAAGGCTCATCTTTTCCCATTTACTGTATTTGTTGGTAATTATTAATATTATTCATAATTAATATTGTTAATGTTAAATAATAATTTATAAATTAATAAATTCAACAATGTAAAGCAAATTTGATTGTAAGTGTTATAAAGAGAAAATTTTTATTATGCCTATATATGCATGGATTCTAATGAGGGACAGTAAAGACTAAAATCAATTTCTTATAATTGAAAATATCAAAACTGATAATTATTGCAGATTACTCTCTTACATTGCACTCAGTAGATGAAAAAAAAGATGAGTGGTGGGAAAATAGTCAGGTGGACCTGAAGACCAGGTGCTTTACACTATGTGTCATAAATAGCATTCTTCCTGTTACAAGTAAGGAAGCCCAACTTGTATATGAAATAAAATGTCATTAGCCCAGCGGTGGTGGCGCACACCTTTAATCCCAACACTCTGGAGGCAGAGCCAGAAGGATCTCTGTGAGTTCAAGGCCAGCCTAGTCTACAGAGCAAGATCCAGGACAGGCACCAAAGCTACACAGGGAAACCCTGTCTCAAAAAA
>CABHPH010142001.1:53134-75688 GCA_902168325.1 Peromyscus nudipes | reverse complement strand
CATGCTTCTTGTTTCAGCAGATGTTTCTAGCTTAGGAAATGACTTTGTGGGATCAAATTCATCTTTACACATCCAGTTCTATTAAAGTGTGCTATTGTCAACCTACTTCTTGGATCATGTGCAACAAAGAGACACACCTATATTTAATTTAGGTATTTATTGGTACCCATCAAATATGCCAATAGTGTAATAATCAACTGATAGAGAAAGCTGTGCATAAGCACACATACTTTATATGCATATAACTGTATATATATTTATGATAATTAAGGTAGTGACTGCTTGATTAAAACTTAAACCCACCTCTCCAAAGTTAATTATAATTTCACTTTACATTTACAAAAATGGTTTCTAGGAATTATATACTAAGACAGGATGTAAAAATGAATGCATTCATGTATGTTCTTTCATTTATTGTATGTCAGCTCTGTGCAGAGTGAGTGGTTGTAGACATTTGAATGTCATGGTGCAAGCAGAATTCCTACTTACATGAAGCTGACCTCAAATTGGGGAAGATGGCCCATCAACAAATAACTAAGTGAATTTTTCATACACATTGAGGTAATGTTAAGTGTGAAAACTCGGTCAACAACAACCAAAACAAAAACGCAAACATAAAACAGATCAAAGGGACAATTATATATTGTGTAAAAAATAAACTACTTGAGGAAATGCAGTTGTACTGCATGGTATCCAGGTAGATTGAGGGGCCCTACCACAGAATGTTGAAAGGAATAGTGGAAAGGTAGTAAGAACAGCAAGTACCAATGCAGAGTGAAGGTGCCTTGCTGGGTGTGAGGAGGTTGTGTGGCCAGATCAGGTTAGGAGACAGGCAAAGCGTGTGTGACGAATGTGAGAGGAGATATCAGAGGACACCAGACATACCAGTGACTGGATCGGATTGGTTTCATGAACACTGTTCTGGCCTCCAGTGGAGACACGGCTTGGGAGGACAGAAATGGAAATGGAGGAAACAGTTCTGAGGTTCCACATAAAAGAGGATGCTGCCTTTAATTAGGTTGTATATGTTTGGAGGTGGTGGAAAGTAAAGTGATTGACTAGATTCTTGAGATAGAACTCACAATATATGTCTGTGGAAATGAAGGCGTTAAGGATGATGCACAGGAATTTATCTTGAGCACGTGGTTGTGAATGGGGCTGTTTTATTGAGATGGAGACATCTAGGCAGGAGCAGGTTTGAGAATAATAATAAGTCTGTACTTTGAACATATTAACTTGAAGACGATGATGCCGGTGACTGTGTAGCATGAGTCTTAAAAGTTCTTATTTATAAAATCAAACCCGGAGCCAAGTATTGGGGTGAACACTGGAAGGTCAGAGAGACAGAATAAGCCACAGCTATCTCACCTCACCGGATCCTCAGCTGGTCTTGCTTCCTCAGACTGGAAGCCTCTGTGTCCTCATATCCGAATGGCTCTCAGCTGAACTGCTGCTTGAAAGCCTGAATGCTTAACCAGGCCAAATGCTTCTCCAGGCCAAAGGCCTCTAGTTTCTGGTCCTCACGCCTTATATACCTTTCTGCTTTCTACCACTACTCCCTGGGATTGAAGGTTGACTTTCTGGGATTAAAGGCGTGGGTCACCCTGCCTGGCCGTTTCCAATGTGGCCTTGAATTTACTGAGATCCAGGGGATTTCTGTCTCTGGAATGCTAGGATTAAAGGCGTATGCTACCACTGCCTAACCTCTGTTTCATATTGTGGCTGTCCTGTTCTCTGACCCCAGATAAATTTATTAAGGTACACAATATTTTGGGGAACACAATACCACCACATTTCCTCTCTTTTTGTCTAAAATTAAAAAAGCTTATAACTAATACAAGAAAAACTATCCAATAAGTATATATAATACATATAGTCAAGATTACATTAATGATGTCTAGTCCATTATGTTAACAATGTCAAGTCCAGTAATATTTGATAAACTCAGACAAAAAATTTTCATTACTTATCTTATTTAAAACAAGTAATTCCTTTTTAAAAGTAGATTCCATAATCTCCCTTGTCATCTTATCATATCCATATTCTCTCTTTTTTCTTTTCATAATACATTCAATAGTCTACCTTTTGTCATTTTTATATCTTCCCCTTTTTCTCCAGTGTAGATTCAGTGATCTACCTATTTATCCTATTATTTCTTTATCTTTTTTCTCAGAGTAGATTCAGTGATCTATCTCATATCTTATTCTCTTTTTCTTTTTTCTTTCTAGGGGTGAAGATATCTTTAGGAAATCTTGAAAAGAAAAAATTTAGGTTAATTGTCAAGTCCTGTATCATTTATCCAGCCGCTGCATAAGGAGAAAGTGCAGGGCTTGTTTCAAGTCCTTATTCAAGTAGTCTGTCAGGCTGGATCATCTCAGCTAGTCATCTCGAAATTGTCTTGACCAGTTTGTAGTCCAAAATCGATCTTTCCGTGGTGTTAATCAGCTTAATGACTTTACCATAGTCCATGTAGAATCATCATTGGGGGATTCCGTCACCTTTTTGGAGATTTCAAAGTTCCTGTTAGACGTGGTCATGGTTCACTGCAGACTCTCTCTCTCTCTTTTTTTTTTTTGTGCCTCCTCTGTGGTTTGGAGCAAACACAGTCTGATAAATGTCTGTCTCTTGGAACCATGAACATTCTTCCCTAGAAGAGAAATTCTTCACAGCAATTTCTCCCCACCATTTGTCTTGCCAAACTTTTCCAAACTGACCTTTGCCGATGCTTTCTTGTAACACGAGGGTCCTGGCAATTCTTCTCTGAACAAGCAGTAGTAAATCCTTTGTCCCAGGTAGCAGCATCACCGTAGTCACCAACATGATGAGAAGAAACCAGCGACTCGGAGCAGCAGCCATTGCCTCCATGGTCCCACCACTGTTTGTGGTTCGGTCCAGGCCGAAGCTTCTCCCAAGCCTCCTAGGCCGGCCTCAAACTCGGGATCCTCCTGCCTCTGCTTCCTTCAGTAAATCCTACCGGTGTGCGCCACCACTACCGGCTGAGTGTAGCTCGGGCCTGAGCTGGGGCCCACAAGGCCACAGCTTTTTCATGAATTCGTACCACGAACGTTGGGCGCCAGATGTAGCATGAGTCTTAAAAGTTCTTATTTATAAAATCAAACCCGGAGCCAAGTATTGGGGTGAACACTGGAAGGTCAGAGAGACAGAATAAGCCACAGCTATCTCACCTCACCGGATCCTCAGCTGGTCTTGCTTCCTCAGACTGGAAGCCTCTGTGTCCTCATATCCGAATGGCTCTCAGCTGAACTGCTGCTTGAAAGCCTGAATGCTTAACCAGGCCAAATGCTTCTCCAGGCCAAAGGCCTCTAGTTTCTGGTCCTCACGCCTTATATAACTTTCTGCTTTCTATCACTACTCCCTGGGATTGAAGGTTGACTTTCTGGGATTAAAGGCGTGGGTCACCCTGCCTGGCCGTTTCCAATGTGGCCTTGAACTCACAGAGATCCAGGGGATTTCTGTCTCTGGAATGATTTTTGCACAGAGATAGTTTTCTGTGCAAATCTGGAAGTTTTAAAGCTTGAATTGCAGCTTCATGTGTTGATGTAGGTCTGCCATCCCAGGAAAACTCAGAGGCATCCCAAGCTGCCTAATGAGTTACAGGCCAGCCTGGGCTGCACAGTGAGACCCTATCTCAAAACCAAAATCAACTAACCAAGCAATAATACTGTTCAGGAGTATGTGGGAGTATACAGCAGGTGACAACTAGTATTTAACAGTTTGACTCACCAGACCCACCTGATGGGGAGCTCCACCTGGCAAGGCTGTGGAGTCACTGGCTGTAAATGACTAGTTATTTCTGTCTGTAATTTTTCTCATGTGCCACTTTATTTCTTCCCTAATAACAGCTATGGGTATTTTCCACACTGCTGTGTGTTTATCTTGTAAAAATATTCAATCTTTGGGCACACTTATAGCTGTGGATGGTCAGGAAGATGATTTCTGTTTAAGCTGTATAATTCTGATGAATAGAAATAATACTAGAATATTTTTCATAACTGACACAGGAAATTAACAGTCACAAAGACAGCTAATTTTAGATTTCAGAACAAATTCAAAACAGACTAGCTTTCCCTGCAGAGAATATACAAACATAAGTTCCAGGTGTTTATTGCTGAATCAAGGTCAGACTTAAAGCAACTTAGGCAGACATAACCCCCTGCAGTAATTCTTTTTCTGCACGTACCTCAACCACCCAAGTTTCAGCAAACAGTCATTGTTAAGTCCTGAATTCCAATGTCATTCTCTGTATGGGAATGCTAACCACTCAGGCTACATGCTTGGCCGAGCATTACTCACTGGCTGGTCAGTGTGACCTTCTTAGCCTGAGAAAAACTGTGTGACTTATTATGTGTTATGAGACTGGGTCAGACCCTGAAAATGTAACATATAATTGTCCAGAGTTTGGCTATGAGAGGAGGAGGAAGAGTGAGAGAGTGTGTGAGTGAATGATGTAGAAGTGTGTGTGCGTGTGTGTGTGTGTGTGTGTGTGAGAGAGAGAGAGAGAGAGACAGAGACAGAGAGACAGAGAGAGACAGAGAGAGACAGAGAGAGACAGACAGAGAGAGAGCTATGTGAAGGAGCTGCTGCTATGTGGAGGAGCTGTGTAAAGAGCTAGCTGTGAGTGTGTGTTAGAGTGTTGGTGTGGGTGTACAGAGAGAGTTGAGGAAAGAGAATGAGTAACTAGGCAGGATAGAGAACAAGAGAGATTTTCAGAAAGAGATTCTGAGATGGATGTATGAAAAGATGTATAGCTGTATGTAAAGAGATGTAGCTATGTGGAGACAGATTTTCAGAATAAGATTTTTCAAGATGATGTAAAAGAGAAAGTTACCATCAAAAATCATGTGTGTTTCCTTATTTTTTACCCTCAGATAGAAAAGGCCTAGCCCTCAGATAGATAAGAATTTTTCCTAAGCCCTTGTTGTATTCATGGATTTTTTTGCATACCCTGGTGATTGGACCCCTAGTTACCAATAATACTGGAAATGTAAACTAGTATAAATGAGTTCAGATACTTACATCTTCACAGACTAGTTGATGCTGACCATTAATGAGAGGGTAGAATCACCTAGGAGACCAGGGTCTGGGCCTGTCTGAGGGAGTTTCTAGACAGGGATAATTATGATGGGAAGTCCCACCTTAAAAGGGGGCGGTGCTGTGCCATAGGTTGGTGCCCTAGGTTATGTAAAAAGGAGAAAGTGAGCTGAGCCCAGTGCTCATCACATTTTGCTTTCTGACTGGATGAGGGCTGACCAGCTGCCTCATGCTCTTCACCGTGACTTCCCAGCCGTGATGGTCTGTATTGCACTTTCAAAGTGTGAGCCAAAGTAAACTGTTCCTAATGTTGCTTTTGTTAAGTACTTTGTAATGACAATGAAAAAAATAATGTACCTGGGCATTGTACAAAACCATGTAAGCAGTGAGGAGAGACAGAAAGAGAAAAAGGCTTGTGGACTGAACCTCCCAGAACACAGAGGCCAGCTGAAGATCCAGGCTACAGCACTACAGAGAATCAGCCAGGGCACAGTAGAAACCCACTGTCAGACCTATGCTGCTGGGAGCGCTCTGCTTAGTGACCACACTCATGTATAGGTGGATCTCTGTGAGTTCGAGGCCAGCCTGGGCTACAGAGTGAGTTCCAGGAAAGGCACAAAGCTACACAGAGAAACCCTGTCTCAAAAAACCCAAAAAAAAAAAAAAAAAAAAAAAAAACTAAGTGGATTTTAATGAGCCTAAACAAGGGTGGAGGAATGGCTCAGTGGTTAAGAGCATTTGCTGTTCTTGCAGAGGACCCAGATTTGGTTCCTAGCAGCCATATAGTAGCTTACAACGATTTATAACTCCAGTTTCAAGTTCTGACGTCCATGGGTACTGCACACACATGGTACACAGACATGCAAGCAAAACACTCATGAAAAAAAAGAATAAATAACTCTATGATACTGACATCCTAAGCCAGGCCTGATGGTGCTGGCGTATAATCTCAACTATTCAGGAGGTTGAAACAAGATGATTCTAGTTGGAAGCCTGACTGGGCTACACAACCTAGGCAACTTAACAAGACTCTGTATAAAAAGTGAAAAGAAAGGCTAGGGTCGAGCTCTGTGGTAGAGCACCTGCTTAGAATGCATGTGGCAGCCAGGCTCAACGTCCAGTAAAAGAAGCTAGAGTTCTACTTCAAAGGAGAAGTGAAAGTTAGGATGTGAAGTGCAATGTTGGGTGTTTTTAAACGAGATAATTTTCCTGTTTTTTTCTCATTAATAGAAAATGTTCTAATGAGATTTTGATGGTCCTTTGAAGATATTTATAACTTTAGTCAGTTCATATATTTATCAGACATAAATTTCAGACCAGTTAGCTTTTCTTCATCAAAGTGGGAGGGGTAGTCAATGGATTAAATACTTTTCCCACAAATGTCTGGTTTTCCATTTTAATGATTCTCTATGCAAAATCCTCAAATAAGAATCCACACCCATCCAGAACATAGTAAGTTCTGTGGTGATGCTGCCCAATACTTGCCATCTGTGAAGTGTCCTGTGTCTGTCTCCAGTCTCTATTTACCTTCATATATGGTCAGTTATAAGAAATGGGACCCGTGCTTGCTTTGGATTTCAATTGTAAAGCTTCCCACTTCTCCTTCCAAGGAAATATGTTTTATGCATTAATTCTACAGTTCTTATGATGGTTTTTTTTCAGACAAGTTGATCTGAATGTAGTGATTTTTGAAAATTTCATATTTCAGTTGAAGCATGCCCACCTAAAACATAGCGCCTTAAATAAAAATAAAGATGAGAGACGTCTGTTCCATCATATGTTTCAATCCCTCTTATTCTGCAATCATTTCATGCTCAGTTCTCAGTGGTCCCAGTGCTGAAGTTCTTGTGGCTTGAGCGTAGAGTTCCGTTCACACCAATATGTGGGGCTGTGCACGTCCAGCCACACTGTAGAGTGACTTTCACAACAGGACATGGAAGTCACCTTACTATATAACTCATTTTTTTTTAATACAAACTATTTGTTGTTGTCATCATCATTATTTTTCCTTTGTCTCAGTGTCTTTCCATGTTGACAAGGTTGGCCTTGTATTCCTGGCTTCAAGATCCCATTATCTCAACATTCTGAATTGCTGGGATGCAGGTGTGTGCCACCATACCCAAGTGAGCTGCCTGCCTTTTGTTTTTGTTTTGTTTTGTTGTTTTTCAAAACAGAGTCTCTCTACATTTGAAACAGAGTTTCTGTCCTGAAATGCACCATGCTGGCCTATGACTCACTGAGATCTGACTGACTCTGCCTCCTAAGTGCTGGGATTAAAGGCCAGCACCACCAAGCCCTGCAAAAGTTTGTTTATGTAGATGAGTCCTTTGTTTGCATGTATACCCACACACCAGAAGAGAGCATCAGATCCCATTATAGATGATTGTGAGCCACCATGTAGTTGCTGGGAATTGAACTCAGAATCTCTAAACAGAGTAGCCATGCTCTTAACCACTGAGCCATCTCTCTGGCCTCTTCCTACTTTTCAAGTACAACTCTCTCATCCTTTTTAGACTCCAGGACTGTTTGGATCCATGCTTCAGATTTCTATAGAGAAGCACAATCTTAGCCCTTTCTGTTTAGAACGTGCTCTTGGTCTCTCCTGTGTGAACACTAGTATGTTAAGGGAACTTTCATCATCAGTGAATATGTAACTCACATAATTTTGACTCTGTATGTAATTCAGGGGATAAGAATGGTAGAAGTGGTAATTTCATTCTGTTGCTGTGATAACACATTCTAACAAGAAGCAGACTGGGAAGGAAAGGGCTTATTTTATCTTCTGCTTTCAGGTTACAGCCCAACATTGCAGAAAGTCAGGGCAGGGAGTAAAGGCAGGAACCTGAAGACAAGAGTGATGTGGGAATGCAGCTTGCTGTCTTAATTCCTCCTTCATTCTTGACTAGTGTAGCATGAATCTTAAAGAGTCTTATTAATAAAATCAAACCTGAGCCAGGTATTGGGGTGAACACTGGAAGGTCAGAGAGACAGAACAAACCACAGCTATCTCACCCCGCTGAATCCTCAGCTGGTCTTGTTTCCTCAGACTGGATGCCCCGAGCCCTCATCCAGAATGGGTCTCAGCTGAACTGCTGCTAGAAGCCTGCAAGCTTAACCAGCCACATGTTTCTCCAGGCCAAAGGCTTCTCCAGGCCAAAGGCCTGCTCAGGCCAAAATGCCTCTAGTTTCTGGTCCTCACGCCTTATATATCTTTCTGCTTTCTACCACCACTCCCTGGGATTAAAGGTGTGGCTTTCTGGGATTAAAGGCGTGGGTCACCATGCTTGGGTGTATCCTTGAACACATGAATTTCTGCCTCTGGAATGCTAGGATTAAAGGCGTATGCTACCACTGCCTAACCTCTGTTTCATATTGTGGCTGTCCTGTTCTCTGACCCCAGATAAGTTTATTAGCATACACAATATTTTGGGGAACACAATACCACCACAGACTAGCCTTGTTATATAGTCTAGGACTACATGCCAAGGGAATTGAAGTCACCCATAGTGGGCTGGACCCTCCTGTATCAGTGAAAACAAGACGGGTCAGTCTGGTCACCATAATCTGTTGGTTGATCCGCCCTTCTCAGGTTACTCTAGGCTGTGTCAAGTTGACAGTTAAAGCAAACTAGATCAAAGTCCAATATTTTTCCTACCATGCTTTCCAAGGTGAAGGGAATAAGATGAATTGATGTAAAAGCAGACATTAGTCCTTTATGCTTTCATGTGGAGGTCAAGTACAAAGTGAAAAATCAATGCTACAGTTTCATAACACAGGGCTCACATATTTGAACCATTTCTAAACCAAAACTGAAATGTTTGTGGGTTTTAGATTTATTGATCATTTACAGAGTCGGTTACATTAAAACTGTAAATGGGTATGTTTTGGGTTTTAAAAAACCATAGTTTTCAGGAATTGGGTTCTTATAGATGTAGGGAGAGTCAGAGAACTGAGTGTGAGGAGTCTTATACCAGATAATATAAATAGAAAAAAATACAATGGTTTGGTTTACTACATTAAGTAGATGAAACCTCATATTTTCAAAATGTTTCTTAGTTAAACATGAGCAAAACAGTCAACGGCTAAAGAGCATGCATGTAAAGATAAACCACTGGAAGCTGAATTTTATTAGAGTACTCGTACCAGCTATGTGACTAATGATCTGCATGAAAACAAGATGTGTGTGCAGGCATACTGTGGTACCCGAGTAATGTAAAGCAAAGGGCAACACTGAGTTTTCTGGCTGTCCCTCTCTTGCCTGGATAGGAGACTTGTGGCACAACAGGGAGAGCCATTACGCAGAGATGCTTGATTGGACGAGGCAAGGGCATGGAAATTATTCTTGGTTCAGCTTGGCCTTCCTGGTAAGGAGCTCTCTTTCCCACGGGAGGGGACAGGCCAGAATGATAGGACTCTCCTTGATCCGATCATCTCAGTGTCTCCATCTCAAGACAGTTCTTTGCTTTCTCTGTCCACATAATCTTTTCAAACTTTATCCCATAATTTCTTCTAAGCATTAGCTTGATCCACTTGCCAAATTCCTAGGGACTGTTTTCACTCTTAACACAGGAACCCACGATGGAAGGAACAGCCTGTTACTCATCAGGTGTGAACAGTGGAGCCCTCACCTTGGTGAACCTCTCAGGCCTCAACACCCAGGGTGTCTGTCTCTGAGCATTTGAGAGACCATAACCCCTAAATTTCTCACGATAAACCTTGGTTCTTTCTCACCAAGTTCTTTCAAATTGGCCCAGTTTTTCCTGACTTTATTCTATTTCCTGTAGGTCCACCACTTCCATGTATCAGAATCCCCTAGGAATCAGTGCTTCCCACTGTGTGTGTGTGTGTGTGTGTGTGTGTGTGTGTGTGTACCAGTGTATATGTGTATTTGTGTGTGTATCTGTGCGTGCATGTGTACCTGTGTGTATGTGTGTGCACCTGTGTATGTGTGTTTACCTGTGTGTGTGTATGTGTGTGTACTTATGTGTATGTATTTGTGCATGTGTGTGTGTTGGGGGTGCAGGTGTTTACTTTTCCTAAACATATATCTCTTAAGCATGATTATGAATTGTATGTGCGTCTCTGTATTTAATCTTAATTTATGCATGCTAATCTAGATAGATCCATTTGTACAGATCCTTGTTTAGTTACCTCAAGTCAGTGAGATGTCCTGTGAAATGAGGAGGCTGATGCTCAGCAGAGCTGAGTTGGCTTGCCACAAATCGTGGTGAGAGAGTCAGCATTGGAACATGGCTGTCCTAGGCAAAGCCAGGGTCTTTCCACTGAAGTACCACATGGACAGAAATTAAACTGGGGGTGTGGGGGTAGTGGGTGGCTGTTTCTGTCATCATGCTGCACATTAAATAGCATCTGACATGCATGAGATTAGCCATTCTGTCAAAGCAAGAGGGGCGTGGGTATGCTCATGGAGTGTACATGGTCACCAGAACTAAGCCAGACAGAGAATCAGGGAAGGCGGTCGAGAGTCTACCAGCAGCCTCTAGGTAGCAGTGTCTAGGTGATGGGTTTATAATGTGCGTTCCTGTTGTCACCATTAACTGGCAGGGTCCTTATCTCTTTATCTCAGCTTGTGCGGAGAGAAATAGCCACACAGAGTTCTTGTACTGACTTCTCCTGGAATCCCTGTATAATTCACATGTATCAAAACTAAAGATTATTGACATTAAGAAAACAACTCACCCATAATAATTTTATGTAGCTGGAGTTTTCTCTCTGGGTCCAGCCAAGCCCCGGCAGTCCGACAGCCCACTTATAAAATAAACACACAGACGCTTATATCATTTACAAACTGTATGGCCGTGGCAGGCTTCTTGCTAACTGTTCTTATATCTTAAATTAATCCATTTCTATAAATCTATACCTTGCCATGTGGCTTGTGGCTTACCCGCATCTTCACATGCTGCTTGTCATGGTGGTGGCTGGCAGTGTCTCTCTCACTCAGCCTTCCACTTCCCAGAATTCTCCTCTCTCATTGTCCCACCTATACTTCCTGCCTGGCCACTGGCCAATCAGTGTTTTATTTATACAGAATGATATCTACAGCAATTTTATTTGCTATACAATGAATTACCACAAATTTGATGGCTTCCAACAACACACATTTGTGATCTTGGTATCTATAGGTGGTGAGTCTGGGCATGGATTACCTGGGTTCTATGCTCAGGGCTCACGGGGCTGCAGTAATTAGTAGCTAGGCTAGGCTTCCTTCCGAAGTTTGAGGTTCCTTTCCAAGTCCATCAGATTGTTGGCAGAACTCACTTCTGCTGTTGTGAGTCTGAAGGCTTCAGATTTTGGTGGTTGTGGGCTAGAGAGAGAGCTTCTCTGAGATCCAGAGGTCCCTGTGGTGCTGTGACTTGTGGCCCTTTTATGGACTCTCACAACATGGCAGGCCATGACTTCAAAGCCCTGGGATGCTCCGTTTCTCTCCCCGCTTCACTCCTGGAAGGCCTGGGGGTGTTTGATAAGGCAGTTCATGTGATCATGGCAGGCCCACCTCTGGCATCATCCTTTGTACCAATTTGAGATGGGCTGTGCATATATAAGCATCTTCTTCTTTGCCGTACCAGGGAACCTCAGCAAAGGAGTGGCCCTCTTCACTGGTATTTGGACTTCATATATTACAGTTATATTTGTAATAAAGTAATGCTAGGCAATCAATAACAGCATGTGTAAAACTTTTGTGTGTGAGACGAAGATATTTGACTGACAATTTGAGAACAGTTATTTGAAACACTGGCCGTGGACACTCCAACTTTGATTGAATTCCTTTTGATACTATATAAGGCATTTTCACTTAACTTTGGTGGCTTTGCATTCAGATAGCAGTCAAGACCAGGACTTCAGAAATGATGTCTTATTGTTCTCTGTAGTTCAACAAATTCCATTCATCAGCCACGTTACTGTCAAAGAAATGACACAGATGCAGTGATAGACACTCCGAGGATGAAGTCTATTTCATTTTGCTGTCAATCCCAGCCCTTCCATAAGCAGCAAATGTTAGATACCAAGCTCGGCAGAACAAAGAAAAGGAACAGTTCCACACTCATTCACTTCATGAGTAAAGGTTCTGGGGAAACCCAGGCAGACTGTGTTATCTGTGCATTAAAGCCTTTGAAAAGAAACAGGGCCAGCAGGAACAGTCTGCTGTCAGTGCCTCTGGTGTAACGAGGGAAGCATCCCTAAATGAGGCAGTGGGTGAGTCAGGGTACCATTCTCCTCTTTGCTCACCTGACTCTTTGAAAATGAGCGCTAAGGAGAGAATGGGTAGCTGGCCAATGATACAGAATAGTGGGTGCTATCTAGACGTATACTCATTCCACGTCTCATTAAAAAAAAAGAGCAAAAGGAAAGAATCAGAGGAGGATCTAGTGTGTATCTATAGGCCTGTCCCATCCCCATGGAGGTCCATGATGGAGCCTTTGGAGCAATTGATGAGTGTGGCCTCTGATTTCCCCCACAGACTCTTCCTTCCTCATCTTCATGACTAGTAGCCCCTTTGGGCTTCTTTGAATACTGGTCTCAGGTTTGCCCACCTCTGCTTGCTTTGTGCTTGAATGTTCAATATTTTGTTGATTCTCTGTTTTAAGACATAATCTCATTATGTATCCCAGGCCATCCTGGAACTCATAATCTCCCTGCCTTGGCCTCCTGAGAGTGCTTTTGGGATGACAGGTACAAATCTCTACACAAGGCCTTGCATTTGGAGCTAAATCATGTGCTCTTGGTTGATTGGTCATTCAGTTAATCATTTACCTTTCTGCTGAGGGTTTTCCCCCCATGTACTCTGGTCTAGTAGGGTGTGTCCTTGATCATTTTCATGCATCAAATTTGCAGATGTGTGCCAGGCAAGGATATTTGATTGTGTCTATTGCTCTCAGACATTCTCAAATGCATATATTGTTATTTCTATTTTAGATGAAGAAAATGAGGTTCAGACTCCCTTAAAGACCTGTCCCCAGATCCTAACAGCTGCTAAGTTAGGCATTGGACTCAGGTTACTCCTGAGTCTAGCATTGCACTGACTACATTTCCCCTCCTTCCTCTCCTCACATATCTCAGTTGTTAACTGTAATGTTGCTTTTCTAGAGAGATTGTGCTTCCCAACAAGCATTACAGCTAATCTCTAAAGGCTGGGGTGGATCATGGCAGAGACTATGGGGGCCTTGGAATCATACAGAGCCAGTTTAAAATCACTTGAATAACACTTAGGAAGCCCAGCAACTCTGGGTAAATTTCATTACCAAAAGTCATTTTTGATCAGTAAACTCAGAAAACCAACATTGGCTTTTCAGTGATCTTCAGTAGAACACAGTGTCATATGAGCATGGAAGTCGGTGCTCAGTAAATGGTACTTGACAGCAGCAGAAAGTGTCACCCCAAATCATTGACCCATGGTGAGCCTGTGGCTCATGACCCCATAGTGGTCTACTCTGTTTGTACAACAGCAATGGAAACAGAACGTGCGTGTTCCGAGAGTCAAAACCTGGAAGATGCTGTTTTATAAAGGCATGTATTATTTCTCCATGGTCTTTATCCCTGGTTCACTGGCAATTTGAGCTGGTGTTTTTCTCTCCCTAACAGTTCTCTTCATTGGCTTGCTCACCATGGCTTCCTCTAGCCAGTGTTTGCTTCTGCAGATATTGCTAGTCTTTCATTTAAAAACCCTTCTTTCTTGGCTAAATGTATGTACCTTTCACCCCCCAAAATAGGTGATTTATAGATAGGTAGATGGTAAATGACAGAAATTTATTTGTTTCTGAGTATCTTTGAAAATTGACATTGCTTTGAAAAATTATCATTTGCTATGATAAATGTAATACTTTGTAAATTTTTAAATGAAACAAACTCAAAAGGACTCAGGAAAAAAACTCCAACAAAAAATAAGCTAAATTAAATCTTTTCTATACTATGTAAAAAATAAATGAGAGAAAAAAATATCTGAATCGATCATTATCTGAGACTGTTGATGAACATATACAGATTTTAAAAAAGAATTAATGAATTTATTTCTAGAAAAAATAATCACATTTAATTTTCATACTTCATATTTGCTCTGTGTTATGATAAAAACCGTGATTCTTAATTAAATAAACATAGTATGTGCTCTTTAATTGTGGAGGTATATTTACCGACTTATACTCAATGTATATGCATACATGCTTAACATTTCAGTGCTAATAGCTATTAGGCCTTACCATAGAACTGAGTCTCTTGCAGGCTTCCTATGGCATAAGTCCATGTCACAATTGCTATTGCAAGCCACTTTTAACCTGGTTTTAAAAATTATTGAGGATTTCTTCTGAAGCCCTGGTCTAGTCTCCCAAAGCTATCTTCCCAATATTTACATGCAAACCAAAAGAAGAGTTTTATCTCAGTGTAAGTTTTTACTAACATTAAAAGTTACTGTGGTCCAACTTTGGTCTTGGGTTCAGCAGAAGCTAGCTGTGTCGGGGAGTGGCCACCCCTAGGCCTCCCTGGCTGTGCGGTTGTTAGAGTTGCTGTTAAAAAGCATGATGGAGCTTTGGAGGAACCATTTGGAGGATTATAATGAGCCACCAGATGGTTTAGACAGGTGATCAAACCACAGGTCATTGCCTGAAAAAGTCAGGCAAACTAGGTTGAAAATGGGCTATTTTCTGAAATCAGAGCCTTTAATCAGTTAGGAAAATGTAGTTGGAAAAGAAAAGTAGCCTTCAAGCATGATGGGTTACTGCAAGGTGGCCACAGTAGGCCAGGGAGGTCCAGAATTGCTGGCAGACCAAAACACTGCTTTTCCCTGCCTTCCATTCATTATTGTCTGCCTTGCCTATGTACTCAGGGTTGACCATCAAAGGCTCAGTTCCAAAGGCAATTATGTAAAACAAACAATAATTTCAATAGTTTTAATACTATTAAAATAAGACTCTCCATTTTCTTAATGATGACAGAAGTATGGCTGCTGTAATATAACCTTCCCTGCATGATGTAGTTAAATGAAGATTTATAACCAATTTATACTTAATCTTTTGACAACATTCATTTAGCATTGCCAAATAACAGAAGCTGAGAAACTTTTAGCTTAAGAATCCTGACACTGTAAAAATAATTATCCAACTGCATGTCATTTTAATGGGCCTAGCAGAACATTCCTCATTATATTGTCACAGAGATTAAGTTATTTTAAGGTCAGTTTGTTGTGATTCCATCATTTGCAAGCAAAAAGATTTTCCATGTTGCAGTGATAGTTTCAAAACTGGTTGGTTGATGGTTCCTTCCCATATTATTGACCATTGTTATTAATTGGCATACATATGACATATATATTAATTGGGATATGTATATGTATGTATGTATATATTACACATATTTATGATATAATTTATGAGAAGAAGGTAACTGAAGCCTAACCTGTTTACATTTGATAGAAGAATCAGTTGAGACTTCTCCAAAGGTTGTCTAAAGATGGGAGTGTGGTCGGATTGGGCCATGGAGAAAGGGGTCTCTGCGGTATTTAGATACCATCAGCAGGCAGGACAGATATGGAGAAAGGGGAGAACTTATCGTACAAAGCTAGACCTTTACTGGTCTTCTCTCTCTTTCTAAACAAGAATGTGTTAACAGAACAAGTCACAAAATGTAAAATGACTCTCAGAGCAAAATATAAAGTAAATGCATGTAAAATACTATGAGAAATTAGCTATCTCTCAACAAAGAAATGCCCATCAGAATGTACATTTTTATTACTACCTGCTTTACTGGACACAAATTATATATTTAACAAAAATCTACAAACTCATAGCTCTACCAAGTCTGGACTTATAGTCAATATTAATTAATATATTGCCTTATACTTGTGTTGCTCAAACTCAGATAAACACTGGCCAGCTGACAATTTATATTTCAGTTAATTAAATGCATTACCATCTATTCCTTGTTTATAAAGCTGTGCTTTAGGTACTCAAGGGCCATCAGCTACATGTCAGGCAGCACAGGAGCATCCCCAGACTCCGGAGCTCTGCTCAGTGAGGGCCGAAAATGCTTATCCTGGCCAGACTCCGGCCCATGCAGATCAGTTTTCCATAAAAATGTGGGCTAGATGCCTATGTTTAAGAAGCCTCTTTCCAACTTTATGTAAATACTCTGATAGAGAGGTAAAGTATGACATATGAAGGCACAGTCTAGTTTTAACGAGAGGGGAAGAGTGGAAAGCAGACACAGAGAATAAGGTTCATGTAACACCGGAGCTGAATTTACTAAGCCAGTGAGTTCCTCTCCCCGGAAAGGCCGTGAGGAGACATTTAGGGAACATGATGCAATCATTGATTTACTCTAGGAAGTGAATCTGAAAGCAGTTTGGAGGACTGATAGGTTCTAGACAGTCTGAGGCCAGTGAACCATAGGTTCTAGACAGTCTGAGGTCAGTGAACCATAGGATCTAGACAGTCTGAGGCCAGTGAACCATAGGTTCTAGACAGTCTAAGACCAGTGACCTTAGATTCTAGACAGTCTGAGGTCATTGAACCGTAAGTTCTAGACAGTCTGAGGCCAGTGAACCATTAGCACCCCTCTGGAGAAGAAGAAATGTTCACAGGGGTAGGAGTGGTACAGTGTTTGCCCCAGTTCACAGCTGTTGAGATAATTCTGTGCATCAAGCAACAGGTGAAATGTCTATTTGCTTACTTTTCAAAGAGCAGAGAAAGTAGACTGTTTCCTGATGTCAGCATCTGTTTTAGGAAATGAGTCTCAAATTTTCATTTCACCAGTAACAAGTGGGTCTGATTTTGCTTTGAAAATAGTTTTATGGGGCTGGAGACATGACTTAGCAGTTAAGGGCGCTTGTTACTCTTTCAGAGATGGGGGTTCAGTTCTCAATACCTATACAGTGGCTAACAACCATCTGTAACCCTAGTTCCAGGTGACCTGACACTCTCTTCTGACCTACATGGGTACCAGGCCTGCAAGGCACATAGGCATGCATGCAGGCAAAACACATACACATAAAATAAAATTTAGAAACTAAAAAAAAAATGTTAATGACTCTAAATTAAATATTAACTATCCCAGCAGGATAAAAATACTCAAACCAGTCTACTCTTCCTTCCTATGTGCTTTTCTCAGATGTATCTGATTAACTTAGCAAACAGATATTTATGTGGTTTTTGTTTTGTTTTTGTTTTTGTTTTTTTTTTTGGTCTCATTGTGCAGATGCAGTTTGAAATGATGAGAGATTTTACTGGACAGGCGCAAATGTTGATGAAAATAAATATATTTAGGCAAGCAAGGCAGGAACATTTCCTAACATGGATGGTCAGCTCAGTGAAAGCACCAGGGATATAACAGCCCTAAGAAGGACTTGGTGGGAATGTACAAACCCAGCAAGTCATTTTATTTTTTCAATTATGATGTGTATTTTGCATTCCACTTCAGAACCAGTCACTATGCTCGGTGTCACTGATTTTGTAATTGTTTGCCTAGATCTGAGATATAGAGGTGGAAGAAGCATGCTCCACATTCCTAGGAAATTGCAGTTCCACAAGGAAACAGTCGTACAGTACAGTAAGCACTGTAATGTAATGACAGGCACCAGCCAAGTAACTCAGATGCCAAGGAGCCACATGGGGCTCACTGACTCCACCTCCTGTGGGGTAGGAATCAGGAACAAGGCTTCTCAATGAGGAGGCCACAGCAGACCTCAGTGAGAGCCAGGCTTCCTGATAGGGGGTGGGGACATTTCTCCCAGAGAGAGTGCAATTCTGGAGACACATGGATGCAATGGAGCCAGGAAGTGTTCTACTTTCCTTTCAGAGATGATGCAAAAGTGGGCAGCTGCCATCACATTCAGAAACTAAGTATACACAAATCCCCACAATAAGAAATTTCAGTGATGAAAGGTCAGTTCTGTGATTATTTTAAACACCCGAATAAACAGTGTATAACCTAGGAACATTGCTTTTGCTGCTGTTGTTTTTTGTTTTGGTTTTCTTTTGGATAGGATTTCTCTGGTTAGCCTTGGCTGTCCTGGAACTCGCTCTATAGACCAGACTGGCCTCAAACTCATAGAGATCTACCTACCTAGGACCATTATTTTTAATAATGATAAATAATTCAAAATTTAAAATTAATAGAGATCTATTTGCAGTAAGATACAGCATGTAAATGTCTTTTACAAGAGACAAGTGATTGTTGCCAAGTTTAATCACATGAGTTCAAACCCTGGCATCAACATGGTAAACAAAGAGAAACAACCAAATCCCACAAATTGTACACACACACACACACACACAGAGAGAGAGAGAGAGAGAGAGAGAGCTGGCACTTAGTGATACCATCCCCTAAGAGAGAGAGAGAGAAAGAAAGCTGGCACTTAGTGATACCATCCCCTATCAGGCACTCCTTTAAGCTAAGAGGCCTGGAGTCCTGGATGTTGTCACCCTTCAGCAGAAAAGCTCGGTTGCAGGGAAATGAAAGACTTTTAAAGAGTGGTGATGCAATAAGATTTCAGATGATAATTCTTTTTGCAATGTGGGTCTTGTGTTACTTGGCAGAAGAGCAGAGTAAAGGGAGAAGAGCTCACCCAGGCCTTGGTAGCTACTGCAAAAGCCTATCCAGGACCAGGCTTCTGGGAAGGAGATGGAAGAACGGACCTGGGAGTCAGGAGCACAAGAGCCAAATGAAGGCTGCCACGGAGAGGAGGCATGCATCATCCTGTAGCTTCTCGGCTGTCTGCGGTGGTCAGGATACTGCTGATAAAGCACCCAGGATACCCAAGAGTCACGCATTCATACAATGCAGCTGAAAGAGAGCTTGGTACCTGAAAGCCAAGGCACTCTGTGTCTTTGGTTATTCCCACATCTGAGCTGTCCTTCCATGAATCACGGCCTGCTTGTTTCCTCTATGGCTCTTTGAAGGCTTCCTAAAGCTTCCTCCAACTGGGATTTCCATCATCGGATGAACACACATTGTGATACCTGAGACCTGAAGCAATGTACGGACAAGAGAAGATCACTGCCTAACAACACTGAACTGGGCTGTGGACCTCACCTCTGGCCACCTAAAAGGTCCTGGGTGTTTCCAAGTAGATGATGCTGGATAGAATTTGGAATCATGGCCACTGGAAGCTTCATCAAGTCTGAAACTGAGAATTGCAGAACTTTCTGTACATCACCCAGTGAGTGTCAGGCACAGTGAGAGCCCCATCAACACTCACTGTTAATGTCCCTGGTGAAGAATCTTCATAGGCACGGATGGTCTTTTCTCTACGAGCACTACCTGCCTCTGTGCCAGGATTGCCATCCCCAAAGCAACGAGGTGCCTTAGGCAGATGGGGTTTAAATCAGTTTAGAAAGCTAGATGCTGAGGCACTGCGGCTGGAGCTTAGTGGTAGAATGCTTGTCTGCCATGGATCAGGGTCTGCATTGAATCTTCATTTTTCTGTTTTAATTTCCCTAAATTTCGTTTTCTTTTCTAAAGATGGTGGGAAGTATGCACTGGCCTCTAAGGTGCAGTGGGCTAAAAGCCAGGCACCTCTTCTTGTCTAGGAAGAGGCGACAGTGTGGGGAAGGGCAGAACTCTAAGCAGCCTAGGCCAGGGCCTTCCTGAGCTCTCAGGGTGCAGAGTCCTGGTGAACTGACTTGACATCCCCAGTTTCTTGGTGATGTGATCCATCAGTGAGGTCAGTACTTACTCACCTGGCTCCTGACCCTTCTGAGTTGAAGGAGAAGGCAGGGATGGGAAACAACACTGGTGGTATAAACCCTGCCCACGAAACACTGAAAACCTTGGGGGAGAGCTGTTTGAATCACACAAGCCCCTCAGAAGTGGGGTTCTTCCCTGTCCTACAGACGTTCAACCTGAGGGACCATAGGGGGCAAGTGTTTAGATCAAGAAAGTGGGGACTCCTGAGCCAGCTGGAATGTACAGCCACATCTACCCTAGAACCCAAGAGGTCTTGGAGTCAGGACCCCATTCCTGGAGTCTAGGAGCCTGTCACTGATTTTTGTTTGTTTGTTTTTTTCGAGACAGGGTTTTTTCCTGTGTAGTTTTGGTGCCTGTCCTGGACCTTGCTCTGTAGACCAGGCTGGCCTCAAACTCAGAGAGATCCACCTGGCTCTGTCTCCCGAGTGCTGGTATTAAAGGTGTGCACTACCACTGCCTGACCTCGCTGATTTTTAGAAGCATGAATCATTAACAATATCATTGGCTTGACCCAGAGAACAGATCCCTTTCTGTTTTTCCCATCACCATGCGCCGCCATACTTCTATAACTAATCACCATGTCACTAAAGAAAACAATTCTCATGTTTTAACAGGTAGTAACATCTCAACCTACCAAAGCTTCCGAAATCAATACTGGGAAAGATAAGCTTTATTAACATTATATGTCTTGTCTTATCATTTGGTACAGGGGAAACATAATACTGAAAGCATCAGCTGCTAAAGAGATTGTTTAACTCTAGTGGTAAAGTAGGTTACATTATATTTAAAACGTTGATGCAAAACTAAGTGTCTTGTCTGTTGAAGATGAAATCAGATGAAGAATGTGGGAGTGTGAAAGCTCACACCGTGCTTGCTGGAGTCTCTCATGAGGCTGTTTTGATTGCTCATTTACTTAAGGGGTTTCTTTCTCTAATACTCAGAACGTTTACAATAGATTTAAATCAGTTATTTTTGATGAATTCTAAGTATCAAGAAAACGATCACTTTTGTGAAAGTAAACAAGACAGTCTGTGGTTGTGACTCCCTGCCTTGGATTGTCTTTGTTGGGTCAATAGCCAGTTCAGATCCTTAAGAACAAGGCTCAATTTTCCTCCCTGCTATTTTCTGCCCTAAACACCACTGTGGAATGCCAGTGCCAAAAATGGTAATGGAAATGTCCATAAAAGGTTTAGCTTTAATAGAAGAAGGAAAATATTGGGGGGGGGGTGGCAGGTAAGCTGGAGCAGAGATGATTTTTTGTGATTGCTGGCCCTAATGTGTCAAAGACCAATATTTAACAGTTGTGGAGTCATTTCCCACAGTAGTTACTAAAAATTGCCTCCTGAGTCAAAGTTCGTATCATCTGGTCAAGGAGAAAGTGGGCTCTTTGTAACTGGGAAATGCATTCAAACCTGTGCTGCTGCCCCGGGGATACCACCAACCCAGGAGCTTTTGCTTGCTCAGTGATGGAGCTGTGGTAATTGTACCTGATTTCAAAGGATAATCACTAATTTGGCAAGCTGGCCATTAAAATGGTATTTTGAAACCTACTTTGAGTCCTCTTCAGTGCCATTTTAATACTACAATATGACAGTTATAATTTTGTAGGGACTTAGTGTTTTCAATGTGTCTGCCTGCTAGGATTGGCCTGTGTAATTATTTTCTGTTTCTACCCCTTTTAAAAGTACAACATACTCAGAACCTTCACATCTTAAGGAAAAATGATTCCAGTAAGCTGTAAGTAAATTTAAAGGTTCACACCATGAATTGTTTTCCACACCACTACTGAACTGTAAAGAGTTTGGTTAGGGAAACAATTATAAAATTAATTAGTGAAGAATAAATTTCTAAATCTTAGAGTAGACTCAAGATATAAATATTATGTGAGAATTATAAAGTGATGGAAGGGGCTTCTTTGGGTGTAGGATTGACTTGTTCTAATGTGCAGGGCAGTAGATAGGAAAAGGCAATATGCGAGAACCTTTGTGCTCACCAGATGCAGTGCCGCACTTCACCTGAGGTGTTTCTAATTGATCCTTACCACAGCCTGTGGGCTGGTGCATCTCAGTTTGGGATGTAAGAAGATGGCTATAAATCAGTATATTGACTCACAATGGCAAGGTGTGGCTCAGGTTTAACTTAGCTGTTCAGACTCAGTTATCACCTCTGTAAGTCAAGATGGACACATCTGGGTCTGTAGATATTTCCTTTAAGTCTTGTGTACACCGTTTTCTGAATTGTAAACAACTTGATCTAACCATGAGTCCCAGCAGCCTCTGTACTAGATGGCTTTGCTGGCACTCACCCCTTGCCTGTTTCTAGGAAAAACCAGCATCTACAATGTTCTCTGCTTGGCTTTGTGCGTTATTTGCATGAACATAATCCTCAAATTATGCTTCACTCCACAGTTTTATCTTGGCATGGGAGATCTCTTTATTACTTTCAAAATGAATAATGAAAAAATAAATTGGCAACAACAACCAAAAAGAAATCAAGCAAAGACATTATATTTAATCAGCAGTTTTTGCCTCACCAGATGAAATTATTGTGCAGATACATTAATTAAAAACCCAAGCAGAAAAACTTGAGAATTAAGTTATAACTTTTTAAGGATAGTCTCCTTAGAGATGGCTAAACCTATTTTAGGAGCATGTGTATTGGATGGCTGGTTATATAATTGGAAGTTGTTTATAATACAACATCACCTTGGTTACTCCACAGGAGTTAAGAATACGGCTTGGGAAAAGCATGGAATGGTGTGGTTAGATTCAGTTGGCTTAAATAACTTAGTGGAGATGGATTGGAATG
>CABHPH010142001.1:24534-48134 GCA_902168325.1 Peromyscus nudipes | reverse complement strand
GAAGGCTTCTGTGACAGCAAGGTTCCATTTAATGCTTTATACAATATTTAATATGTTCATGTGAGATAAATACCTGCTTTATTAAAACGATTCTTTAGGTTTTAAGCCCTAAATTTAAAATGACATATAAAATGACAACCGTGAGGATTGTGGTGATTTATAAATACCAAAGCAAATATAAACTTTTGTTTCTTACTTTTGAAATTATAGTGATATCACTTCTCCCTTTCCTTTCCTCCCCCTAAACTCTCCCATATATTCTTCCTTGCTCTCTTTCAAATTCAGTACATATTTTTTTTTTTTTTTGGTTTTTCGAGACAGGGTTTCTCTGTGTAGCTTTGCGCCTTTCCTGGAACTCACTTGGTAGCCCAGGCTGGCCTCGAACTCACAGAGATCTGCCTGGCTCTGCCTCCCAAGTGCTGGGATTAAAGGCGTGCACCACCACCGCCCGGCTCAATACATAATTTTTAAAATATAGGCTTTATAAGTTGTGAACATTATTAAGGTCTTCAGCATTTTTTTCAGACCAAGAAAAGATATAAATGTAATGAGAAACCTTGGTCAATGGTTGTGTTGCTGAGGCAAAAGTAGACAAGGAAAATGATAGAATTATAACACAAAGGAATGGTAGAAGTCAGTGGCCAAAGGATTCATACTTTCAAAGGGCCCTTGGCTCACTGTGGCTTTTTATAGCGATAAAAAGAAAAACTCAATGAAAGCAGTGTGTTATACTTGTAAAACCATTGTGTAATGGGCTAACCTTCATTGTATACGATGAAATACTTGTGTTAACTTGTAGATGGCTTGGCATGAAGGTGCTAAAGAATGTAGTCTGTGGTCAAAACAACCTCTGTTTTCATCACGTTAGTTGTAGCTACTCGTAGAAATCTGTCATTACTGCATTTGTTTACTGCTGACATTTCCTCATAAAAGAGAAGTCGTGAGTCAAAGGATTCAGAGAATTTTGATCTGCTCCTTCTAGCCACTTGTATGCAATTCTGCAGTAATTGCACATGGCCCAGTGCAGCCATCTAGAGGGATCTGCGTATCCAGGCTGGAGGAGGTTAATTGGGAAGGGGCTCCATCCGTATGGCTCTAGGGAAGCCCTGTCTATGCTGGGAGACGACTGTGTAGCTCAGCTGCCTTGGGGACCTGTGCTCTAGGTCAACTGAGAAGCTCATTGCTTCCCCAGCGTGAACTTGGTGGAGTTAGGCTTTGGTTTGTCTGGCAGACCATATAAGGAGAGGATAGATATTACTTACAACTCTATGGGAATGGAATTCTCAAAACAGGAAGCCAGAACAGAACCATCACCATCTATTCCAAGAACATTTTAGAATTCTTGATATAGACACAAGCAGTTTAGGTTACTGTAGGTTAACCCTTAATTCTTTTTCCAAAACTTTTCTGAGAAAAAGAGCTCTGAGATGCATCCTAAAAAGAAGGCATCAACAGTCAGCTAAAGTTCAGAATATGCTGAGTTTCATCTGGCCTCACCATGGAGCCTCAGATATCTGAGATGTCATGCCCAGGGGCTTGCACAATAACAACAACACCCCAACATTCTGTTTTAACAGCTTTCAAAGTTCTGCAGTGTTCTTTAATCATGATAAGCATTAGCTTATCAGTCCATGGTTAGAGATACTAAAATAGACAAATTATTTTAAAACTTCTGTGGTTTTGTGTTTTAAAAGCCCTTGCCATCAGAATGCTGGAGAATTTAAGGATGGACATTCTTACTGTATGCAACTTAATTATGAAAGTTATATTCAGAATTATGTGATGAATGTATATCTATCTACAGTACAGCTGCATGGAGGGTGCCCACCCAAATGACCACAATTGGTAAACTACAGTGAAGTTATATAATTTATATGCAGTTTAAAAGTTTCTGTAGGTCTAAGCTTTTTATATGAAAAGAGGGACAGGTTATAAACATGAGCTAATTCCATTGCATTGGATAATGAAGAGGAGACATAGGGATTAGGAGAGCAAAAGATCTTTAAAGTCCAAAAAGAAGAGGAAATGGGAGATGCCCCTTCATGATTAGAGGTGCTGAGTTCCTGGTGGCACTTTTGAGGATTTTCACAGAATCCCCCTGCTGTTGTCTCTGGAGTGATGACTCTGTGTGAGAGTTCCAGCTGCAGGCTTTTCAGTCCAACCAATGAGAACACTGCCCACAAAGTTGTGGGTCATCTGCTCTCATTCCCGCCCAGTATACTCCAGGAAATAGCAGGACACAAAGAAACCTGCCCACTGAAAATTGTATCACACCGCCAAAAAGGTAGGAAAGCCACTCTGAAAGGGGCTCTCATGATCCAACTGAAGCCTCAGCTGCTTGGCTGAATGGAGCCAACAGCTTGAAATGTGCTTCAGCCGGGACTGCCCTGACCTTGATCTCCCTTAGACTGGCTATTAATCGGCTGGCTCTGGGTAGCAAGGTGTAATGGATTGCATGTCATCCTGTGGACTTCCAGGGCACCAGCATGGCATGCAGCATTTTGTGACTGGCTTCTCAAGGACTTGGTGAAGGTTGAAGCATACAGAGGTGGAAGGGCGCGTGTCTTCCCCTGATGCATCATTAACTGAAACAATATCACAGACACTGCTGTTGCTATAAGAGAAGAGAAGAGTCTGCAGGCCCCAGAGTTCCTGCAAGACTCCTTTTAATACTGAGCACTTGAAAATCTCCTCTACTCACAGTGCCCTGACTAAAGCCCAGACTTTGCCTTTTCTTTTACCGATTCTCTATTTTTTTTTTGTTTAAGCTTCACAGAGGGTTATGAAAATTGCAGGACTTGATTTTTTTTTCCCATTGCTGATAAGTTTTAACAGTGAGGAAATTGGAAATCCTTCACAGGGTTATCACAGGTTAGAGCTGTCATAGTTCCTGTGATCTTTTGATAGTCAATCATTTGTTATGTTATAATTACTGTAACATTGACTCATGACTCTGTGTTTTAATTATCATCTACATATATTTCATGTAATAATTATGTTTACTGATAGCAATGCAATATTCATAACTTGGATATCTGGCCCACAAAGGCACTAAAGCTGCTGAGAGGTGTCCAAAGAGATATTTAGCATCAATACAAACATGTTTTTATAGTCTGTCTTCCCTTTCACACTGACAGCTATGTATTCATTGCTGCAGAGCAGCTGTTATAAAATATATTGCAAATGTATTAGAATGCTCCTTATTTTATCTTCTATTTTTACAAAGTTTTGTCAGCTACAGAGTTAGTAAGCAAATGGCAGGGGCTTCTTCTCTTCTCTTAGTACCTCTGTACTGTTTTCAGTCAACCATATGCATTTGGATGACCAAAACTATTCATTCAGGATCATAAGAAATACTTATTCTTTCTACGTGCTTCTGACAATGATTGAAAATATAAACACATGTTTACATCACCACAATTTTGTATCCCACCCCCAGCAATGGTTAGATAATGATCAAAACTTATCAAGTAAGTTGGGAAACTTAGAAATTTAGAAAGCAGTCATTGTACCCTAAGAGCATCTAGTCAGTTCTTTTCAGATACTGAAGCATCAGATCTCCATGAGGTTCCCTTCTTTTAAGGAATAGCACTTTGAGTATATTGAGACTTGAGAGAAATGATTGGATTACATTTTTTTGTTCACCTTTTACACTTGAAAACATTCTGTTTGAATGGCAGTTGTCCAATTAGAGAAACTGTTATCAAAACACAAAGCCTGCACATCTGTACATCTGCACAGGCTGCACATCTGCAGAAATGCACAGGCTGCACTTCTGCAAGGCTGCATTTCTGCACAGGCTGCAGTTCTGCACAACTGCACATCTGCACAGGCTGCACTTCTTCACAGGCTGCAGTTCTGCACAGCTGAACATCTGCACAGGCTGCACTTCTTCACAGGCTGCAGTTCTGCACAACTGCACATCTGTACAGGCTGCACTTCTTCACAGGCTGCAGTTCTGCACAGCTGAACATCCGCACAGGCTGCACTTCTTCACAGGCTGCAGTTCTTCACAGCTGCACAGCTGCGCAGGCTGCAGGATCCACTAAGCTCCATGAGGTTCAGGACTCTTATGTGTTACTGGCTTTTGGCAAGTGTTCCCTAGAAACCCGGCAACTGTGGTCCAATCACTTATATCACGAGGGAAAGACTGACTTGGCTGTGCAGATATGGTTCTAAGAGGAAACGATCTTGAGTCTTCACTGTTGTGTACAGAAGCATGAAATAGAATCCAGGGCAGCAGCCTCTGCATTTCCCAGACTTGTAATTTCCTGTCCTCAAACTTCAGTAGCAAAGAAGGCATTTAATTTCCCCGTGCTGCAAACACTCTGGCCCAGCTCTTGGTGGTGGGCTGTGTACTCTGATGAGTAGGTCACAGGGCTGTTGGCAAGAAGAGAGGTCTTCCACCCTTTTCAACATCAAACTAAGTTTTCTAAATTGCTCTCTCCTCCTTGAGATGTGCATTCTTCTAATTTCACCTGTTCCTGCAGAGTTAGTTGTGTGGCTGCTTCTGTCAGGCTTTTAAAGAGGGTGTCTTGGCTCAGTTTGGACTAGCACTGACTGGGCACTCTCTGCTTTCTCCCAGCAGTTAAACCCACCTACAACAGCTTTTATGTCTACTGCAAAAACCCCTGCCACAGAGTCCAGCCTGGAAAGCTGCGAGTTCAGTGCGGCACCTGCAGACAAGCAGCCCTCACCTTGGCCCAGGTAAGGAAGCAAAGGCAGTGTCCTGATGCAGCTGCTCTCGCCTGGATTAATAAATGTGTCCCTGTGGAGCCACCTCTCCCTGTTTGCGACTGAGTATCACCACACTGAAAGCAAGACGCTCTTCTGCGAGGCTGTGATTGTTTATGGCATTCAAACTTCATGTCAAATATAGCCTTCCCTCTGGGCTTCTTTCTGCTCTGTAAGTTCAGCTGGTGCACAGCCATGTCTCCCTGGTGTACACACACACACACACACACACACACACACACACACTTCCTACATCTTTTTTTTTCAGCTAAGACCTGCAGAAAGGCTGGGTAGAGCCTATTTATAGAAGTAATGGACTCAGAGGGTGATGGTGGTATTTTATGAAAGAGATTCTGAAGGAATGTTTTTGAGTACTGGAAATGTGCCACATTTGGACTTGTGTGGTGGGAGCTTGGCCACACATGTCAGAACACACTAGAGGTTTCATCTAGGAACAGTGCACTGAGGTTGTTCAATTAAGCGACAACTTACCACTAATAAGAAGAAGAGTAAGAAGGACAGTTGTAGAGCCTCGGTATCTGCACTGAAGCCATGGGTACCGAATCAAGCACTACCACAGCCTTCTGCTTGCCTCCCAGCAGCCTGCTTCCGAGTTGTTCTCATGTTCTCAAGTCACTGGGGAAGAAAAGTAAAAAGATGAGCAGCAGCACTGTGTGACCCATGCCACTCTCTGACACTTCAATTCCACTGTTCATCAATGAAGTTTGGTGACACCCAGACCACCTCCTCTGGGCCTGTTGTCAATAGTTGCGTGCATAGATACAGGCAGGATAGCGTCTAGAGCATGAAGTATTTATTGGGAGAAAAGGCTCACCAACCTTTGATATACAATACAAGAGCAGCTGCTGAAAGGGTTCCTGGTGATACCTCAATGGCAGACTATGGGAGGTGGAGGAACCCTTGAGTGCGTGAAGTCCTGAGTGAATGTGTGCTGTTGACATTAGCTGGCCATGTCAAGGACCCCAATGCCTCAGACCCATTAGAAAATGACAAATCCTTCCTGCTCAGTGTTGAGGATCAGAGGGATAGTAAAGTCTCTCTCTGGTCCCTGTATATATGTTGATAGTATATACAGAAAATGTCTACAATTGCTTCCCCCTCACACACCCAGATATTCACAGCCTGAAGACTGCTCCCCTACAGATACTGCTCCTACAGAGATCAGCTAGACCTGTTTCCTTGATCAGCTATGCACCATAACCCTGCCTCCTCATTTGTCTGTATTAATTGACTCCATGTTTAGCTGTATGCAATGACTCCACCCCTCTGTTCAGTGTCTATAATAAGCACACTGAGCTGCCAGGCTCCTGCAGCTTCTCCATCAGAGATCTCAGTCCACCCCATCTCAGCTTGTCAGTGCATCTGTGTCTCCCTGTGTTTGTCTTTTCTTCATTCCCTCACTACCCCAATCTGGTCTGTCCCGAGAGCTGTGCTTGACAAACTGTGGCAGCGGATTGGGATATTGATGTGGCACTGGGCCTTTGGGATGTCTGATCATCACAGCTCTGAGAGCACAGGTATAAAAGCACGAAGTCCAAGAGAGTGGGGTGCTTAGCTGTGGATAAGTACCCCAGGTACCAGATAGAGACCCCAGTGATGGGGGCCAATCAGAGTTCAGTATGCAGGTGATGGGGAGTCAGAGAAAGTCCTGATGAATGAGAATGCAGGGGATTTAAAACCTCAAAAATCATACCAAATAAAGGAGAAACCGTGGGTCCGTTTCCTCAAACCAATGGTTCAGTGCTTCCCTGGGATACAGTATTTTTCACTAGATAATGAAATCCACCAAGGAGCCACATCATTTCATCTGAGGCACTTGCAGTAGGCTCTTCTCCAGCGGTCTCACCAGCAGGACTCCTGCCTCGGGAGGCTGCGTGGGTCCAGTGGAATTGCTCCTTTTACCTACGTCTCTCCTTTGCTTTTCTTAAATCAACGCACAGCCTCTTCTTCTGTGCTCCACCTGACGGCTCCCGGTGGTGAAGATGCCCTGGCTTCCTGGTGCGTCTTAATGCGAGGCCGTAGTAATCTAACTCTCCATGCATTGCGTCATTTATTTCAGAGCAGCACTCTGCGTTAAGTGCTATTAGTAATCCCACTTTTGATTTTAGAAAATTGAGTCTTAAAAGGATCCAGGAATTTACTCATGAAAACTAGAGCCTGGGAATTGGGAGTCTGAACCCAGACTTCTGTCTAGACTAAGCTCTGAGGATAGCTTGGTCTTTTTTTTTTTTTTTTTGTCATACAGATGTATATACACCTAAGGATAGCAGACACAAAACGCAAAAATCAGGCAGGTGATAAAATGTGACGTTAGATCTGGGATAGTAAGAGAGGGAAGGATCCTGGGGCATGGAGAGGCCCAGACTGTAGCACTGGCTAATAGTTGGCAAGCTATGGGATAAAACTCATTGTGGCTAAATGTTCTGTTTTTAATCAAGAGAATCACAAGTATGTAATTTTATGTGAAATTTGTCATTTGAAAATGTGTTCTACGGAGGACAAATAGAGAACAAAAATAAAACCTGGACATAAAAATATAACAGAACCCTGCAGCTTCTGTCTCCATGTATCCAAGCAAAGAAGAGCACGGTAGGCACTCATGGTGTGTTGGCACTAGATGCTGACTGGAGCCTGAATGAGATAATCGCCCAGTAAGAGTCAGAGAGGCAGTGCAGTGTCTCATTGAAAAATAGCTGTGGAGCCAGGGTACCTCTGGAGTATAGCCAGTTCTCTGTGTCCTGCCCTTGTCAACTTGGGGACAGTCAATCTTAGACATGACAGTATGTGTCTTTGGTTGATAGGGAGATGATGTTGATATAAAGAATGCTTAAAACAGTATTCAGGACACATTTAAAAGTGTCAACCTCTTTATCACCATTATTCTGTCATTATTCATATACATACTTATCTACATGTGTGTATGTTTATTTGTGAGTTGATACAAAAATCTAGGCTTCGACAGATTCCTTTCAGAGAACAGCAGCTCTCTCTACCTTGGTTCAGAGGTGGCTCGGATTCTACCTTTGAGCAGTTTCTCCTTCCTCTAAGATGAAGTCCCAGTAACCTGCTTTCTAGGACCAATCCTGGGAGCCATGGTGTGTTAGTCCAGAGTCCCACTCTGCTCCATCTCACATGCCATCACCAGGACTCCCTGAGATTTCCTCCATTCTCATCTCCGCCTTAATTCTCCTTCCACTGTTCACTATTCCATCTGTGTGCTTATGTGGTCAGACAGCCTGTCACTTTGATCCTTACTTACCCCCATCAGCTCACTCTGTCTTCCCTGCACAGCGCAAAGCAGATAATGTTGAATGTCGAATCTGTTTCTGAGCTTTTCACACATTGACTTCCTAGAGCCACACCCTTTTGAAAACCTGTCTGGCAGTTTAGAATTATATTATCTATTATGATGTGTTTGCAACAATTTGCTGGTTTCCTTCCTTGGGTTTCTGTATCTGTCCTTTTCTCTGGTTTTTATGACACATTTACAAAGTGGTAGGTCTCTAACGAAGAGACCCCAATGTCACATTGTAATCAAATCCTGGATCTGGGAGAGAAAGGTCATCTCTGCTTTGCCCACAGCCCTGGCCTTTCCTAGGATAGATTGCTTACTGTCAAATCCAACAATCAGTGGTCTGTTACTTAACTGTTTTCCACATACTAAAATATCTTGGAAAACACTCATGGAAAGCATTCTTAAGGATTTAGGGGAAATGGAAACAGGATACTGTAAAGATGGTTCTTCTTCACCCGTATTTCAGATGTAGTGTAACTGGTCCATAGCAGAGGAGATCCCATGCTCCGGTTTCATCATTGAAATGACCGTTCCTACAGGAAAGCTGCACATTCAGGGGTGGACAGTGAAACTGCTGCTTAGCCTGCCACCCTCGCTGTGGCACTGACGGAAGAGGTGCTGCAGTTTGCAAGGGGGATTATTTCTACATAAATAATAGTCACCTCTTAGGTTTCATTTTCCAATTCTTTATAAAATTCAACAGCTTAAACCATGTTCTCTGTTTATGAAAATATGAGAATATGGGGTCATAAGTAGGTGACTCATTTGCAATCAGTGTGTGGTTCATTTAAGAATACCTGCAAAGATATTCTTAAAGGAGAAATAGTAGAATCATCGTAGCTAACTGAGTTACTTTTGAACATGCACTTTCGTTTCTCTTGTCTAGAGAACTCTGTCTGCAAAGAGCCGTGGCCTGTAGCATGTCTCTGTGGTCACCTCTACATGTTTTGTTGTTATTAGATATTCATTAATGGTGCCAATATCCACTCGACTCTACTAACACTGGGCATGTAGCAGCAATGAGCCATTCACACGTGATGCTTTGGTTTAAGCCAGACTTCACCTTTAATATGCTGCCCCTAATAAACTGGCAAGGTTGATGAACATTAGCCATCTCTGTCCTAAAGGGAAATTGGAGTCTGAGGTTTTGACATGACCTTGCAAGTGAGTTGAGAATCAACTCACACACCAGGTCCTCTACCATTTCCAAATCAAAATACCCTTTTCATTTCACGGTGACCTTGACCAGGGTTTCAACTAGATGGAGATATTCTTTAGAAATGTGAGTCCTCACTGGAAAATAGTGAACACAGCTGATTGAAAAAACATGGCAGGCATTCAATTTTTCAACTACTTCTTCAAAGATTACCCACTTGGGGCCATGCAGGAATGAGAAAGGGGTGAGCACAGCAGGGGTCGCTCTGTGCATTTCTAGTGTTTTCTGGTTGTATTTTTGAGCAGTTAAATGGGTAATTTAAACTCATGTCACTGTTTCAAAGATTTCCCTAGGACCTGTTCATGTCAACCAAAGTAGTCTCAGAGACCTCTAACCCTTTGGTTGGACTAGGGGCTTTAGTTAGAGTAGCTGCTGATAGGGAGGGCTCTTTTGTTCTGAGGGATCCTCTAGGCTCCCTGCAGGCTGTGTGTCTCTAATCCTGATGGGACCTCTTTCCATTGTGGGTGAAGTATCAGATCCACTCCCTTCGTCCCTCTCAGCACTGCCCACATTCTAGGGGGCGTCAGTTTCCTCGAGAAAAAGACTAAATCATTCTATGATGGGGAGAAACTGACTCATCTAATTGGAAATAAGCTTCAACTATACAAAAGGTATTCATAGAGTCTGTCTCCAGTAACACTTGGAGGAGAGAGCAGACGCAGCCATGAGTCAACAGAATGTGCACGTGTGCACATGCTGCCTTGGAATGTTTGCCTGATAGCAAAGCCCACTAACACCTTAGTTTCTGATTAAAGCTGCACATGAAAACCTCTCCAGTACCCACTCTGGGTTGCCGGCATTATCCACCACTAGCCTCTCTTTGTTTGCACTCAGTTTGGTAGTCTTAAAATTAATCAGAAGCCAGGAGATTACTGCAGCCAAGAAGTTTGGATGATATTTCCCCTACAATCACTATAATTACTTTATCTCAAAAAGAACTTTATCTCTGCCACCCTAATGAGATAGTCTGCCTCGGAATAGCATTAAAGCTAAAAGGTTTCTGATGAGAAATGGTGCAATAAATAGAATAAGATGTAAAGTGCCTGGCATGATGGATTTTGTTTAAAATTGGTTTATAGATTAGGCAAAATTTATGTGAGGAAATTTATTAAGAAATATAGTTAAAATGTGTAATCATTCTTAAACTTAATATTTGCTACAGATTAATTGTTGGTCAGGAGTCTGCTTGCCTAGGAAGCTATGCACATCTTTGTAATGAATTACAGTCTTGGGCTATATCTAAGCTTACTTCCTTTCTAGTTTCAACATCAGATGCAATCTCCCCTCGCGCCCCCCCCCTTGTGTCTTGTCCTGCTGGCTGTCAAGCGTTTCAGAGAGTCTAGAGTGCAACACCAACTCTCCACATGTTACTGCACGCTCCCTGAAGTCTTTCTGGGGCGTGTTTTGTACACCATGGTGGCAACCGTGCTTGCATTCATCTCCTGGCAGCTGCAGCATCCAAGCCACAGAACACACGCAGGTCAGGTGTCTGCACAGAAGAGGCGGGGCGGGGCCAGTGCTGCACTCCACCTCTCATCCCACATTTTTCCCACCTGAGCTTTCTCACGCCTCAGAACTCTTCTGCCCTCTGGCTTCTGGGGCCCACCCCCTTCCGTTGTGCTCTCCATGGTGCTGATCAGTTCCACATGCTGGCATCTTGAGGGAAAAGACAAAGAGAACAGTACACAGTGACCCAGGAAATCTGAAGAGCTCAGAGCACATAGCTCATGGCATGTATTGTATTAATAAAAATATCTAGTAGTGTGTAAATACATTACTGTATTAGGTAAAGTGGCCATTTGGAAAGTCAGATTTCAGTGGCTCACAGCACCCTAAGAAGAGCCAGCTCCTACAAATGGTCACAGGGCGTGACTGGTTGATGTGCTGGACGTCTTGAGTTTTCAGGACAGCTTAGGCTTTTGTGAATGACTCTTGGTGGGTTCTCCAGTCTCTGGCTGTGACTCTGGTGGAAGAGGCTGCAGTGAGAGTAACATGGAGGGACAGAAGGGCAGAGGGCAGGATAGGCAAGCAGGAACTTCACCCAGTTCTGTGGAACAAGACGGCCAAAGCCGGAGCCAGTACACACATCCAGACAGGAAAGAGCCCAGTGCTCTGGCTCCAAGGATCCTAACTGTTGGACACCAGAGGTTCACTTGCAATTGAAACCAGACAAACTATGAATAGTCTGTAGTATAAATAAAGTACTAGTAATACCCTGTAGTGGGTAGCCATTCCAGCTTTGACCTGGAAGTTCCAACCCCCATTGAGGCTTCGGTAATGGTCATGCTTACAAGACGGGGCTGAGAGAGGACCCTGAAGACCTGAGATCCTGATGCGTGGGCTCTCTTGGTTCCTGGACCCAGGATGCTGAAGGTAGACCAAGCAGAGTTCTCCAGAGAACACCGCCGGACTGTGCTACACCTTTCCCAGACCCTGCAACCTATCCCTTCATTTGTGAGTTACTCCACAAAATAAACCTCCCTTTTAACTATGTGGAGTAGCCTTAATAATTTCACCAATATCACCCAAAATTGAATGGGATATAACTAAGCTAATTGTTTTCATCTAAAAAATTCTCTGGAATTCAAGTTGAGTTCAATGCTCTCTATCTCGTCCAGGGATAGTAGTTCTAGGACAGTACTGCCCTCTTAGCTGGGACATTTGCATGGTGATCATGACTCCCGGAGAGGAGAAGGCCAGCAGTTGGTCTTGGAGGAAGATAAGTAAGTAAGTCAGACCAAAAAAGGCTAGACTGACTGACAGAGGTAGAACTCTGTGTGTGTGTGTGTGTGTGTGTGTGTGTGTGTGTGTGTGTGTGTGTGTGTGTGTGATTGGTGGAGATGGTTTAAACATAACCTGGGACCCCCTACCTAGCATGTGATGCTGACACCCTTGGGTAGGAGGAATCAGCCCCACCCTTGGAGCCACAGTGATACCTGGGGTATAAGAGATGAAAGGGTGTTTCTGGAGAACCGGGGTTACTGTGAGCCAAAGGAACCCCTCCCCAGAAAAACAAAAGAAAAATGGGGTGAGGGAGACGCTGCGAACTGAAAAGGAAGTGTTTCTCCGTCTGTTGTCACTTCATCAGTCAGAACATTTAACAGAATTTATAAGAGAAGAAATGTAAAATATGCAGCTGCCCATTTTAATCAGTGGCATGTTATTTATAAATAAAAACAAATTTAAGAAATGAACGAAATGTTTCCAGCTGAGCTGGGGGCAGTTGTTATCAGTTGCCCTTTTCCCTCTGCTGTCTAAATCCTTACTCAGGCAGCTTTGCTGCATGCCCATAAACATTTCTTATGCCTTATTGTTATTTGAATTGATTTCAATTAATCCAACCCTGCAGAAATGATGTCAAGGTTTCTAATTCATTAACTGTTTAATCAGACTAATTGTTTTCCTTTGGACTCTAGTGGCAGTTGCCATTCACTGTGTTTTTATATGAGACCTCTCAGAAATCAGAACTGGTGGCTCCTCCTCCTGGGCTTTTGTGAGTTTACTTTTGCAACTCTAAGAGAAGGAAATAGTGAAAGAACACCATCAGTGCAGAAGCAAATATCCCAGAACAGCTTTATAATCTGCCCCCAAACGAAGACTCCAGCACTTCTGGAGATGCCGGCACAGAACCTCAGGCAGTCACTCACAGTTCCTGCTTTGATACCCAATGGTGCTCCCGACACGTATTTCTAGATAATTCTCCAAAGTGTAAGCATGAAATTCAAACAATTAATTCTGAAAAAATATGAATACATTTTTCATATATATAGGAGTTAAAGTCATTATTTCATTACTTCTCAAATATATGGTCTTATATATTATGAATGATTAGTTTCTGCCTATGACTTACTGTCTACCATAAACCAGAACCTGACCTCAGCATTTGACCTATCTATATCTGTAGCTGCTATATTTGAGTAGTTCTTTTTCTCCTCTGAGTTTACTATCTGCCAATCACTACGTCAATGAGGGACCTAATGCCTATGCTATTTGCTTTGGAGTTAGAAAATAATAAACATTATATATAATCTGTCACTTAGCAGTGACATGTAGTTATTAATTTATTTAATTGAAAATTAGTTGAGTTACTTAGAATTTTATTTCTCATACAGTAGGATACATTTAAAACTTTCATGATGGAAATACTTATTGAAACTACCTAGAATGTTTTGATAGGTTACAACCTACAGATATGTCTAAAGTGTAAAGGGACAAACAGAGTTTCCTATAGGAAAACCTACTGATGGTATTTTAAATTGCAGTTGCATGCACGTTTTAGAAGCCAGGTTGCTTTGTTTATTGGTTCAAATGCAGCCTGCTGGCATTAGTAGAACTACAACAGAGGTGACCCATAAGGACACTACTGCCCTTTCAAGCACTAACTGGACTATCTTTGTGCCACTGTCCACTGTCCTTCATGGTACACCTTCAGGTGTCAAGGTGTCAAGTCTGCATATGAGGCAGGGAAAACTATTCCCTTTTATTTAAAATAATGATGACAATAATTCCCAAAAGTATCCAAGCAGGTTTCTTGTTCCATTTCACTGTTCATAACTAGGTGAAGGTTATCAATGACTTCAGAAATCAAATATCTTCCAAACAGAACTAAAATAGCTTTGACTGGCCTCAACCAATCCAAAGTATTCTCCTTGTTTGTAATCATGAGTTCCCAGTCAAAACCAGAGCTCTTTTACAAGGAGAGAAAATGTGCTGGGTGGGAGTGACTAGTGGCTGCCATGTTTGTGATGGGTGCTGGGTGGGAGTGACTAGTGGAAGCCATGTTTGCGAATGCATAATTGTTTTAGATTAAGTTCACAGACTCCCAAATTTCTTTACTGAGTAGAAATTTTGCTTTCATCTGCCATATTTGTATCAACATCTTTAATCTGGCAGTTTGACCAATCTTGAAATTGTTTTGGTGAATGAAATGCCACTGTTTTTCAGTGGTTAATTCTATGCACAGTTGTGACTCCTCTATAGAATGAAATTGATATATTATCCATTTTACCACTTAGAAGCTTTATCAAGAACTGGGGAAATAAAAAATGATCTTTAGTGCAGTGGGTTAATTTATTTGTTCTTTGCTTAAGAAGTAAATTACTTCAAAACCTCACCAGGGAAACATAAACAGAATTTAGCAGTCTTGTCTCAGGCCATAGTAGATCTTTTGTCAATGTTTTCTTAAAAAAAAAAAAGCCAAGTGTATTACCTCACACTAATAAACTGTGGGAGACAGGGGAGTCACATTGAAAATGCTATCCTGGAATTAGGCAGGGTATTCAGCGCAGGACTGAGATCTGTCTGCGCATTATTTTACAGAAGCCTTTGTACTTATGCATGCATGCCTTTTCCGCCTGGGAATATCAAGCTACCTGCATAAATGTATCATTAAAGCCAGATGGGAAATGGAGAGGTTAATTGACTTTACTTGGGTCACACAGTGAGAAGGAAACTAAGCTGGGAATTAATTCATGGGAATGGGAACGTAGATTCTCACTGAAAGCACCTTCATTGTGTTACATGAGTTTTCTTACCAGGGCATGGGGAGAGTTGAGAGCTACTCTCTAGCCTCTTCCTGAAGAGCCAATTTTATCCAACTACGCTTCCTGAAGAAGGATCAAGATTCAGGAGCAGGGTAAGAGGTAAAACATGGGTGTCTCCTTCGGTGTAGCAAAAGGGCTGATGTACCTAGATAAATAAAATTGTGGAAAGGGGGACCGTCACAGATTAGGAATTTTCAAATGACTAGCCATTTGATCTGTTTTAGTGCGTCATACCAATGAAACCAGAATCTTTGGTGTTAGCTAGTCAGCAAAGGCCACATGCATCTCTGAATATCATTAATACTCTACCATCATTTATTGGTGTGCTTGAACAAGGGCTCTCCCAAACAGTATCAGATAATTATATTTCTGGCTAGTGTCAGAATTACTCTTGATTTTTTGCACTATAAATCATCAGTTGGCAGGGAGAATTTCATATTCATTTAGAAAGCCATTCTAATAACTATGCACTGACCTACTGCCTATGAAGTGACCTGCAATTAAAATAATCAGATATGGCCAGAATTGAAAACTGGCGTCATCAATTTAGAGACAGACAACTTCCCTCTTTCCTGTGATATGCTAAAAACGTGAGAAACTAGGCCACTATTTAAAGTAGTTTTGGTGAAGGTCAGTGTAAGCAAGTGTGACATGACCTACAAATTGTATAGTGTTGCTGTAAGCAGATAAACTGTGCATAAATACAAGCAGAGAAAATGAGATACAAGTTCCTAAGATAAATAGAGTGTGACCAAAATCTGAAACAGAATTCATCCCTTGGGTGCCCCTGTATTCACTTACCATAAGATTCAGTTCCAAAAGTATGGGAATCTACCTTGCCTGCTTCTGTACCCAACATAGTATACCAGTATGCATTTATAATGTGTATAGTCCATGAAGAATTGACTGAGGGCTTCATAGTCACTGCTTGCCTTGGTTTCTCCATAATCTTTGATGAGAAATCATTTGTGTGGTCATCCAGTCTGAATCTCAGTCCTGGTAGAACAATGCTGACTGGCCTTATGATGGAGAAATCTCACCTCCAGCGATGTGCTGATGTGGTGATATATTGTGTACCCTAATGAAATTTACCTGAAGATCAGAGAACAGAACAAGCCGCTAGATTAAACATAGATGTCAGGCAGTGGTGGCACACACCTTTAATCACAGAATTTGGAAAGTTGAGACAGGAAGTGATGGCTGGGCGGAGAAAGGTATATAAGGCATGAGGATACAGGAACTGGAGGCCTTTCAGGCTGAGGAGTCCTAGAGGTGAGACGTGGCAGTGGCTTGTTCCTTTGTCTCTCTGATCTTTCAGCATTTACCCCGATATCTGGATCCAGTTTTATTATTATAAGACCTTTTAAAATTTGAGTTACATGCTGATGTATCCCCTCTTCAACCCTTTCACTGTTGTCCCCCACAACTTTCTGTCACCCCTTGAACTTTCAGGGGCATCTTCTTGGGCAGAATGGAACGTGATCCTGGAGTAGTTCTTCCACATTTTCTATGGGGAGCACCCATATGTCTTTTATTTAGATGAACTTTGGGAACATAGGCTGAACCCAGCATGCCCGTCCTAATCAGATATCTCACCTCTCAGATCTTCTGGGATCTGACCCAGACCAGACCTGAGCTCACCAACCAAGACTGATGTGCCCTGTAACAGTTGTAACATGTTCTCTCAGTCATTTCAATAAGTTTTCCCCTTTTGATTTAAATTGCAGTGGGTGTCCTGTTATGGTGGGATATAGACAATGACAGTACAGACATCTCCAACTCCTCATTCTTTTTTCTCAAAGCCATCTCTAGTAAGGCAACTCTTATACACATTGGTTGGTGAGAGTTTAAGAAATCTCACTGCGTGGCTAGCAGGTGGTGTAAGGGCATTCTCTGCACATTTTGCTAGCTTTTACTATGATCTTAAAACTGCTCTAAAAATTAAAGTCTATTCTGAATTATATACCATTTTTTGTATTTGTGATTTGCATATAGAATCTAGACTTCTTTTGGTTGTTAGTATCTACTGCATTTGAACCTTCAAATGTAACATTATGTTATATAAGCTGAATCTGTAGAACCTTTAAGAGTTAAAACCTATTTTCACTCTCAATATCTTTATTGATATGCTAATCATGTGAATTCGGAAAGATTTGGGCATCACGGTGGCCATTATATTATCTCAGAAAGTGTATGAGGTTCTCAGACAGAGCAAGGGCTGCTAAAGGGGCATCATTATCTTTAGCACGCCATACTTCTTAGCCTCCCTGAGGCATTTAGAATGTTTTAGATGTACAGGATCACTGCCATTCTTTTCTTCTGAGATGTTCTTCTGTTTCCTTTGATTTATGTTTTGGAGCTCCTATCTTTGCTGGGGCCATGGATGCCACTGACATGTTCTTTGCTTAATGTCATGTTATAGCTGTTCCAACCATCTATTAAATTCCATCTCAGAGTATGGAGATAATAAAAGCTGAAAATGAGCTGAAATGTTGGACCTCTGATAACACAGAGCTGCTGTCCTTTAGACTAAGTTATATGCAGTAGTCTTTCCTGGGGATAAAAGGCTTTTCAGTTATCTTATCATGAAGGACAAGGAGAATACTGGAATCTGACTGTCCTAACGTGAGTGCTGGCCCTTCCTATTGTTTGCTTAGGCAACAAAGATAACTTTTAATAGTGATTTAGATAAGTTTTAATTTGGAATAGTATGTTCAGCATGAAGTTGTACTTCTTTTATTTAGAAAACTGTATTTTGAGGAAGTGACTGAAGATGAATTGGTCTTGATATTAAGTTCTATATTTGATTCCAGTATGTCATTTACTGGAAAACATTTTTAAATTATCCAGCACAACTCAAAATTTAGTGAGTACTTGTTTTCAAATGACCATGTATTATATTGAGCTCTCAAATTTTGAATGAGCTCAGAAAAAAATCTATAACATTGGAAAATATATTTTATGTGAAATATATACTAAATTAATGTCACAAATTGGGGGAAATGCCAATTTATATGTTCAGAAGCAGAGCCCAATACAAATTTCACAATACCAATTTAACCTTTATTGAATGAGGTTAGTAAGGGGAGCTGACCTAGATAGACAGTGGTATTTTGTTTTAATTACAAATGTATGTGTAAGAGCTTTAAAATAAATAATTTGTTTAGGAGACAGAAACTGGTACCAGCAGAAAATGGGGGAAAGTGTTTCCTTCAAGTTTCCCAAGGATTTACAGATAAGCCCTGCTCAGTGCCACCAGTTCTACTTCAAACACGCAAGTTGATGAATCTCCTCAGCACATAAGAGACTGTGTCGGGATCAGGATGGAAGTATGGGCAGAAAAGTGAGATATGCTCAAAGCAAAAGATTCTAGAATCCTGAGCATGGGATGAGATGCAGTTCGTTCATCACTTTACCTGGGGAAGTCACTATTTTCACCAGTCCATTTTGTTCTTGAATGTTTGATTTGACTGATTAGGAGAGGAAAGTAGAAATTAGGCACATGCATTAATTAGTACAACTTGATGTACAGTACTGCTGAGCTGCCCAGAATGGCAGCAACCAACCACATATGACTCCTAAGATTTTATCAGTTAAAATTAAAGAAAAAGAAACTTGGAGACTCCACAGCTGTTGGTCTAAATTTCATGAGTTCTCACTAGCTTGGTTCAGTTGTCTCTGTAGGTTTCCCCATCATGATCTTGATGCCCCTTGCTCACAGAACCCCTCTTCCCTCTCTTTGACTGGACTCCTGGAGCTTGGCCTGGTGCTTGGCTGTGGATCTTCTGCATCTGCTTCCATCAGTTACTGGATGAGGGCTCTGTGATGACAGTTAGGGTAGTCACCAATCTGATTACCAGTGTGAGCCAGCTCAGGCACCCAGTGAGACAGTTGTGTAACTTGGTCTGCTTAAGGGGCCCCTGGCAGTGGGATCAGAATCCACCCCTGGTGTATGAGCGGCTTTCTGGAGCCCATTACCTATGGTGGGACACCTCACACAGCCTTGATGTAGGGGGAGGGCTTGGACCTGCCTCTACTGAATGTCCCAGGTATTGCTGACTCCCCACGGGAGGCCTTACCTTTTCGGAGGAGGAAATGGGGGCTGGGTTGGGGGAGAGGCGGGGGTGGGGGGGAGAGAAGGGATCTGTGATTGGTATGTAAAATGAATAAAAATTTCTTAAAAAGAGAAAGAGAAACCTCGAGTTCCACAGCCACTGCAGCTGCTGCAGCCACAGCTCATGGGTTCCATGGGTTCCATGGGTTCCATGGGTTCCATGGGTTCCATAGGCTCCTATTAGCATATGGCTAGTGCGCTGCTCATGCCACAGAAAGAGCATGTCCGCCTCATGGCAGACTCTGTTGGGTATCACTAGATTAAGGCATACCAGTTTGATCTATGGGGTAGACTTATCTGTATTTTATTAATTCTAAGTATATTTTATCAACACTAAGGAGAAAAGATGATAGGAAAAGAAAAGATTTTGGTGACGCGGTCACTACAAAATGAAGGGTATGGTGGGTGCTGGAGGTGGGGAACACACAGTGCAGGAGTGCAGCCTTAGCAAAGGCTGATGGTTGCTGAGTCCAGTGGTTAGAGCTGAGGCGTTGCTTCGACCAGCCAGCCAGCAGTGACAGGGCCTGGCACCAGAACCACGGTTGTTGGCTTGGCAGATCCTTGCGTTATCCCATGTTGAGCATCACAACACTAAAATGCTGACAAGGGGGGATTTCAGAGTCACACGTCTTTATATCTTGTAAGACAAAGAGGCTTTCATCAAAGTCATTCCTGCTCCATGCTGAATCAGGGACTAGGCTGGATTTTAGGTGAGCACTTCACTGAGCTATGTCCACAGTGATTTGGGGAAAGCTTTGGACATGGCTTGCAAGGACCTTTCTCTCATCCAACATCTACAGAGCAGCTCAGTGTTGCCAGAACAGAAGATGAGCCTGGCAGACCTGAGCCAGCCCGGTGTGTCCTGTGTGCATTCACTGTCCTTAGGAATGATGCCAGGTCACTTTGGCTGCAGCCTGGGTTTTGAGGCAGAAGTCCTCATTATCCATAGGATCTTATTAGTTCTCCACCCCCCATGCTTTTGCATCTGAATAAGGACCACCTTCCCAGGCTGAGATCTTCAGTGAGTGAACACTCTGTGCTTCTCACATTTAAAAGCCAAGCTCAGTGCTGTGTATCTAGGCCTAAAACCTCATCTTCCTGGAAACTCCTGATTGTAGAAACTGCTATTCTGCCATGAAAACAGATGCATGTTAGCCCAATGCTCTTGGAATTATAGACATCTTTTATTTACTATTTCTTTCTTCAAATTGGCAGAAAACCACCCACATTAGTTTGTCAAATATATTGAAGAAATTGACAAAAATGACCTAATAGTAATAATAGGTTTTAAACGTAGGTGAAAGAGAGGTTTCAGTGGGCTTTAGTTTTTGAGTATTTCAAGTGATACAATAACATTACACTATAAATTAATTTAAGACAAATACATTTTAAGTAAAATTGTTGAAGTTTTCTTTAGGAATGATTATTGCAGTTAACAACATAAGCCCCGACTTCCCTGTGATCCCATGCAAGAGACACAAGGCACATCTGCCCCAAAAGTTCCTAAAGGAGTAGGGGACTCATCACATCTGAGAACAAATAACATCCAAGAAACAAGAATCCTTCACTGGCCAGCTTCCCTGAGCTGCCTAGGAGGAGAGTGCTAGAACCTTTCCTCCAAGCATGTCAAGACATTGGCCATCCTCTGAGGCTCCTCAGAGAGCCATGGCCCCTCTAGACCTCCTGTACATGTGTCATGACCTGTTCAGGCAAAGACTGTGGTGGAACAATGCAGAAATAGAGGGATGAAGCATACATGAGTATCTCCCAGACACACTGGGACCACTGCTGGCCCATAGGTGCTCACTGGGATGCAGCAGTTGCTCAGCTTTGGTATACCAGTGTCTTCAAGGACTAGGAAGCATCTGCTGATACCTTTCCATGGCTCACCAGATCCCAGAAAATGCCCCAAGCCTTGCAGGATGACAGAGGTAAGAGAAGAGCTTCTGGCCCAGGAGACACATCAGGAGCAATAGCCCTGAGCATGAAAGGCATGGTACATTGAGAGAGAAAGAGACAGGACCAAAGGCAGCAGGTGGTGTGGGAGCCCTGCTGTAGAAAATTGTTAATTTTCTCAGTGGTCTGTTTTCCTGTCAACAAGAATGTTGACTTCTTCTATAAAGGCAGGAAGCATGAGATCATTGGCTTTGTCACACACAATGTGCTTAAATCTGGAAATACTGACTCTTGATGTCCAAGTTGAGATACAAGAAAACAGTCACATATCCCAATATGCAGACTTCTAAGATTTAACTATGGGTTTCAGTGAGAAAAGGCAATCCTTTCATGCTCCTTGCAAGCCCCTTCAGTCTTGGAGAGAGGTTTCAGTACTGCTGAAGCTAGAGCAGGCTCCACTCCCTCCAGCCGAGCCCCTGTTCTGTGGAAAGCAGTGTCTCTATTCTATTTGTTAAGTTGTGGCTGGGTGATGCCTCTGAATACAGCACTCCTCCCCCAGTTACCCAGTTCTTACTGTAGCAGACGAACTATAATTTTAAGTCTAATACCTGAACTCTAAGGAGCTTCCATCTCTAAAGACTGCAGCTTAGTGGATTTGCAACAATCAACTAGGATTACCATATCACGAATACAGCAAGTAACAACTCTAAGCTGTCCCGATGCAGGACGGAACCCAGTGGGCAGAAAGAAAATATGTAAAGATGACACATTGTGCGTAGAATCCCCTCCCTTCTAACTCAGCTCTCAGGAAGACTGAGCAAATGATGGCAAGCTCGGAGGTTAGACTACCATGGCCCTTGTTCATACTCTAGAATAGATGTCCCGTATCTGACTCATTAACAAAACTGAAGAATGTATCTCCAGGAGTCTGATAACAATATAACCAAGTACTCTCTCTAGATGTACGGCCTTAAGTGAGACCTTTAACGTTTTGAGCCTCTTCACACCTGTAAAGGGAGGATGTTCAGCTCCATCATTTTTGCCTCTCTCTCACCTCTGTGCTCAGTGTTCCTGTGCATTTTTCTTACATGGGGACACCAAGGTATGCTGAGTAACATGGGAATAAATAACACATTGCTAAGGTAATCTGCTCATGGCCCAGTATCTAGAGATGGTCAGTGGTCCCTAGTTTCTTCTCTTTCTTCCTAAGCTGTCGTTGCTTAGTTATTTTGAACCTTAGAAGGACCAGGTTGGATTTTTTGATTTGTTCATAACACACTCTGGTGTAATAAACACTGGCGTGAGCAGGAGCCTATTTCTGTTTGTTTCTTTATCCCTTCCTTTCTTTATTTTCTGCCTAACTTCCTCCACCCCATGATATTCAAGAAGCGTTTAAACTCCACTGTGTGTGAAAATCCAATATCCTGTTGGAGCCTGTGAGAGACTCATAGTTTGTGTGACCATTCTGCCTCCCCACCTCACCTAAGTATGCTAAACATGCAGCATCTATTTGCTTGTTTTGAAAAAGAAAGAAATATTCCTCGGTATTAGAGAGACCAATAAAGGAGGAGAGTGGTTTCTGTGCCTTCTGTTTTCAATCCTGTGTCTTCCTTTGCTGCGCTTGCTTCAGAGCTCAGAAACAAATGCATGCCCTGCCACTAGCAAACACACAAACCTCCTCAGATTAAACTTTCTCAGTCTTTTCCTTCATCTGCTTCCCTGGCCCCACTCAAACCTTCAGTGAGATATGTTGCTAGAGATGGGTCTTTGTTCCTTCTATCGAGCACGGGATAAAGAAACAAGCTTTATGTGTTGAAGAGTTTCTTTGCCTAAACATATTTTCATCTCCTGATGAGACCTGTATGTTGTCAGCTAGAATTAATAAACTTCACTTTGCCTCTGAGCTGATGTCCTCTTTGATCTCAATTTTTGGTTTAGGCCACTGCACATGTCCTGTGGCTGTAGTTAATGCATGTGGGGTGAATCAGTGGACTGTCTCATGGTGATAGAAGAAGGAAGGGGAGGCTAATGCTCCAAGCTGTATAATATGTTGGCTTACTTACCAAGTAGTGCCAATTCTAGACTTTCTAGAATTAATTATTCTGGGAATGGCAGCTGAGCTCGTGCCCCATATTAAAGTTTTGAAAATTAGTTGACTGGAAGAAAATGAAAGGCCCTGAACCATCCATTCAGCACTGGAGACAGAAGGGGAGGCATCACTCTGTGGTCATGAGATGCTCACAGGGCGAGGCTCCTGTCTCCAGCTTGACCGGCTCACCACTCTTGTTTGGTGGTCTTCACTCCAGGTCTGTGGTATAAGCAATGGAGTATTCATAGCTCCAAGGCTTCTCAAAGCTTTAGACACAGTGAAAATATGACTTGGGAAGGACCTGCTGATGGTATTGACAGCCCTGTGTGTCCTTATCACTTTCTCAGTGTAGCTCCAGAGTCACAGAAGCCACAGCAAGGAGAAATCTCTTCAAACACAACTGTGTAAGGAGTGCCACACAAGCAAATACTTCCCCACCGTACGTCAGCCGGTGTCCATTTCCAGGAGACAGACTTAGCTAGACTCACGCACACATTCACAGCAGCGACTAAACAAACATTGTGTCCTCACCAAAAAGTACCCTGACAAAGAAAATGAAGACAAAGAAAGCCAAACCTCAAATGCAGATGGGCCAGTCCCCCAGGTCACTTCTAAGTGGCCCTGTGGGACTCTTCAGTTAGCTCAGTGGCATGAGTGGGCAACAAGCTTATTGCGGCCTGGGACACTGGCCT
>CABHPH010142001.1:0-24524 GCA_902168325.1 Peromyscus nudipes | reverse complement strand
CTGGCCTCTGCTCCCCTCCTGTGTCCCCATGAGGAACCTCACTGACTTGTCCTGCACATTGATTGCGGCCTGGGACACTGGCCTCTGTCCCCTCCTGTGTCCCCATGAGGAACCTCACTGACTCGTCCTGCACATTGATTGCGGCCGTAGCGCGTGCGCAGTGACCTAGACTAGAAGCGGAGATCAGAGAGGACGTCCTTGTCAGGGAAAGTGAAGTGTGCTCATTTGGGTTGACGCCACGCGGCACCCATCTGCTGCTCCGGCACCGTGCACAGCATCAGAATGCTGTGTGAAGAAGAGAGCACTCACACCCAGTAAGGGCCAGCGCCAGCCTTAGTGATGAGCTAAATGGCCCAAGCTGTGACTGATTGCTTTACAGCATTGGACAGGGACCTTTAGCTTACAGCCTAATAATGCTTTTCCCTATTACGTCATGTAAACATCTTCTCAACAGAGCTTTAGCTCTTCTGGGAAGTTCTCAACTGGACTCTTCTATTCAGTTATCTACAACGTGAAATGTCACCCTTCCTCTGATATCTATCACAAAGATTAATTCTGTCTAGAAACACCACTTTTTTTTTTTTTTTTTTGGTTTTTCGAGACAGGGTTTCTCTGTGTAGCTTTGCGTCTTTCCTGGAGCTCACTCTGTAGCCCAGGCTGGCCTCGAACTCACAGAGATCCGCCTGCCTCTGCCTCCCGAGTGCTGGGATTAAAGGCGTGCGCCACCAACGCCCGGCTAGAAACACCACTTTTGAAGTATCCCCAGAGGGATGGGAACTATCTCAGAGCCCACTGTGTATAAGCCAGAGAGGACTCCCACGTTCTGTCTAGAAGGAACACAGTAACTGTCAGGAGGCCCTGTGAGTCAGAGTCAGATCACAAAGTGTAGTCGAAAGTCCAGACAGAGGTCCGGAGCCCACCTCTTGTCCCCAGATATACTAGAAAGCTATCCTGGGTAGTAATACCAAGTCTGGCCAGTTGAGAAAGTAGGTTCAAATAGAGTATAATGATATCCACTGGCCACAGGCATTTAACAACAACAACAACAACAAAAAAAAAAAAGGATGAAGAAGAGGTTATGCAGCTCCATGGAACCGACACCCAGGAAGAAAAGCCTCCATCAGGCTAAGTACCCCAGATAGGCAAGGAAACCAAGCAAAGACAAAAACTGGGTCTTTGCTTATTCCTGGTGACATAATAAAAGGCTCACATTGGACAAACATGTCCACCTGCAGCACTTCGGCAGAACATGGCAATATTCTGCTGACTATAGATCTTCAATGTGGCCATTGAGCAGGTAGGTTGACAGTGAGAATTTGAGGGCTAGCAAGTCACCTCCAGACTTCCAGAGGGATCCTGTCCCCAGGAGCCATCGACTCAAGTCATGGTTGGCCTATCAAACTCAAATTTCCCCACTCAAGGTACACCAGAAGGCACTTGCAAACTCACAACTTCCTTGATAAACCAGTGGGCTGAAATTCTCTCCCACAAGTGAGGAGGTCAGAGAGACTCCCAAGAGAATGTTTCTGTAGCAGGAACAGAATTCACATTTTTTGTGCACATCCTTGGCAGCTAGGTTCTGAGAGCCCTCAGCGAACAGTTTACTGATGACCCTGAAGGATAGCTGGGCCACATGTTTTTCCCAGGAGTCTATGTGGTGTGGAACTCTTATTTCTACAAGTCGTGACCAGTGGCCTAGCAGGAACTTTAGATCTGCTTGATTGAGTACATCTGAGCCATGCCTCTAATGTTAGAGAATGCCTCCTGGGTCTAGAGGGGCAAACAAGAACTGCTAAGTGTCATTGTGGGGTTTCCTGGCACCTTCTGGCATTTGATTCAGAGCTTAGAAGGCATGCCACCTAGTGTTCTTATTCCACAGACTGGCCATAGTCAAAGAGAAATGAAGGGCACTCAGGGCATCAGACAGCTGTGATGGCCTGGAGTCTGGGTGTCATCATGAGGAAGAGGGATCTGCAACCCAATGCATGGCACCTCAGGTTTTAATCTGGCAGCTGCCACTGAAATTCAAATGTCCCAGTAAAAAGAGTTCTCTTTAGATTTTTTCATCATTAAATATATATGCAAACTTCTGTCTTCTGTGTTCTTGGCATAGTTGGATGGCCCAGAATGGGCCTGCCTCTCAGTTTTGCTTAATTAGATCAAAATTCTCTCAGAAGGTGGGCCATTTTCTCCCCCCTCCACCTCTGATTAGCACTGGATAAAAACACTGAATTCTTTTTAAAGTGTATTTTTAAAGGAGAAAAGTAATTGCAGTTATTCTAATGACTTTTAACAGTGAAAGTAACTTTCAAGTTGAATTTTATTTTACAAATAATGCAATGTATCCCCAGTGTATGAAACTCCTTGCTCATATGAAAAGTCTGAGGTACAGACAATTCAACCATTGCTATTTTTTTCTGAAACTGTTTCACTGATTTAACAATAATTTATAGCAATTGTATCAAAAATAATTATTTTAGTTCTAAGTTTTAATATTTTATGATTGTATACTATTCTATACTCTGCTATAATTTAACTGTTTCTTTTTGATGTGCTGATAATATACACATCATTTCTAGGAGGTTGGTGTAGTATAAATGTATGTATATCACAACAAAGCAGTACTTCAGATATAAGGGTGTATGTGTGTGCATGTATTTCTTGTGTGTGCATGTCCTTACATCTCTGCCCTTACTTTATGACACATGTGTTTCATTCCTAACTGTGGAACCTCATTCCCTGCAAATAATAGGCAGTGTCTGTCCTTGTACTTCAGGAAGGTTGAAAGCTGTGCTATTTTATATTTTAATATATATTACAAGGTAGTGTTTCAAAGAACTATTCTCATTCATTTTGTTTTCAATACATGGGAGTAGATGTTTTCTAATTTACCAAAATATGAATGAACTACTCTTATAATCCTAATTTTGTTTTATTTGTTTGTTAGGCCTTTGGATGACTCATAGTGACCTTTATCTGCTGTGGGAGTTGCATGTGTTTCCCAGTCTGCCAGCATCTGTGTTCTGTTGTGTTCTCACAGCATTGATTATCAAAACACACCATTTAATATAGCTACGCATCTTTATCTTTCCTTCTGTTTGGGTTGCTGAAATCTCACCAACTTCTAGATTTTACTCTATCTGGTGTCCATCGTTTTCCTTTTAGTTTATTGTATTTAGAACATTCATTTGGCCAGATATTTCCTTTATATAGGTATTAAAAAAGCCTTACATTTCTTTCTTTTATTACATAGTCTTCTGTGATTTTACCATTTACCAAACAATCCTTTCCTCCAATATACCAAACAAGTATGTCATTCAAAATAAAGTCTAATATATCCCAAGATTTATTTGTGGGTTCCCTGCAGTGTACATTAGTGTCATATAGAAAAACACAGTGCTATACTGAGAGCAGTGACCAAGGAATGTCTCAGTCCATGAAGAAACGAGTCCAGCCTCATGTGACTTGACTTTCCATGCTTCTTTCTTGCCCTTCAAAGACATTTCTACAATGGCTTGGACTTTCATATTACTCACCCACATCTTTTCTCCTCCAAATAATACAGGGAGTAGCTCAGAGTTTTACAGTGCTCAAAGGCTTAGTGATATGCCCCAAGCTTTCTGCCCCAGTGACTCATCTGGCAGACAGTGGGAGTGGTGGATTTAATTGAGAGAGACAGGTTGCAATGGTATGTTCATCCTAAATGAACCTTTTCTCAACTAATTGTAGAATAATACAAGATGCATAATCTTCTCTAAAAGCAAATGCTAAGCAGAGATTCATTAACATATGTGACAGATGGAGAGCACATAGCTTGACCATAAAGTCTATAGTAGACATAAGATGGATGTATGAAATCCAGTGCCAGGAGGAGGAGAGAGCACCAAGATTGCCTTACTGAGGTAGGCAAACTTATATAATAGACAGAAAAATAATTAACACAGAAATATTAAGAAAAAAAGTGTTGTTTTGATATCCTATTATTAAAGCTTTCATTTAGCAATTCCAGAAACTAGTAGAAGGGAAAATTCATAACGATGAGATATTATGGGTATTTAGAGACTACACCCATGTCCAGTGCCCTTCCTCAGTCCTTTCCTGGTCTTTACAGAGCCAGGAGCCAAGCCTTGTGGTTGCAGCAGTATATCACAGATCAGCGTCCCCAGCTCCCAACTTTCTACATCCACTCCACACCAACTGATGGTCTTTAGCACCAACTACAGTTCCCAGGAAGCTCTACAGGTCGCAGGTTACTGGTATTCCAAAATATATAAATGGGCAATCCACCAGTACTGAGCCTATGACACATACCATCATGGGTGTGTTTTCTACAGTATATATGAGGATAATGTCTTCTTTGGTTTGCTTGTGACTGCAGTTGCCTGGTCTTTGACTTAGCCAATTACAATGGACTTGTGTAATTACATCCCACATTCATCCTGTACATGCCCACATAGCAGCTGTTATTATGTGTGACAAGCAGTTTTCTAGAGACTTGAGGTATAAAGATAGCAAAAAGAGAGCGAAACAATGCACCTATTCCTATGACTTTTAAATTATTGTATGGGAAAATAATATACTCTATGGGAATACCACTAGAGGGATAATAAAAGACACATAATGCATGACAGTAAGTAGTCTGATGATTATGAGATGAATACAGAGAAGAGACTGATGGGAAGTTGTCTTAACATAGGGTAAAAGGTCATTGGGGGATGCTGAAGGACTTGGAGTAAAGTGTGATGGAAGGAAGGAATACAAAGATGAACCAAAGATGTATAGATTTACTATTAAGTAACCATTTTTCCCAAGACACTTAGTAAATATATAATTTACCAAGATTAGAAGGCCTTGTAGAAGCTATGTGTAGATCAATAGATGCTATGAACACACACTATGATAAACACTTCACTTTTAGAAACCTGGTAGATTTGCAGCCTGCCACTGTGTCTTGTATATATCAAAATAGATTTCAAGTCATCAGCATTTACATGTCATGGGCCTGTCGGGAATTAAACAAAGTAGTAATGAAATACTTCAGATTTGGGGCATGTATCCTTAGTCATCTCCCATTGGACCAGATTCTTCCCACCTAATTCCTGGTCCATCCAGGAGTATGTGTGCAGCAGCTATAATTTTCAACTTACGTGTGGAAAGAGGATCTTAAATGGGTGACCCCACAGCATGGCTGTGCATGGCAGTTATGACTTCCACAGTAGCATTAATGAAGATGCCATTCTTCCCCAGCTGCAACTTGTACTGTGATTATTGCTGCATTGTATTTCAGTTATCTCTGAGATACTTTGCAATCTCTTCATCCCCATGGAGCATTTCTTTATGCTTCAGTAGAGGCATTTGCCTTCTCTGATGCTCAGTTCCTAGCATCCAGTGAGATGGCTGAATTGTGGCTGCTCTTCCTTGAGAATCACATGCCCACATTTGGGTCTGTCTCGCTTTCTGAGATTCTTCCTTGAAAATAGGTTCCATGGGTTATTAAAGAAACACTAACTATATATCAGCACATCATGGTCAGGAAAACCTAATATGATCACCTGTTGATATTCCTTCTGGAACTGTACATACTCTGTCCAGAAAATAAGGATTCAATGCTCGTTGTGAGACAGTTTAAGCTGAAGCTGTGATCTGGTGGACCTTGTCCCTGTGTCTCTCTCATCAAAGTAAATATGTACTGTGGTTCCAGGGAACCTGCCTGGATACTCTCTGGTATGTATCTATCTCCTGTCCCCATAAGTTGCTATCAGTAGGATAGCCAGTGTGGCTAAGAGGGACAGAGACAGAGGGAGACACAGAGACATAGACATACACAGAGAGACAGAGACATAGACACATATACAGAGCGCGTGTACACACACACACACACACACACACACACACACACACACAAAGGGGGTGTGGACAAGCCATGAGACATGGCATGGTTAAGGATTTAGATGGTATGGTCTCTCCATCTTGCTAATCTCCTCTCACAAATGCTTCTACTTTCCTATCTACTTCATCTTGTTTCTCAAACTGTGTTTTTAAATCAGTTTTAAAGTTGTACGATCTAAGCGTTTTAATTTAGCCTGGTTTTTCTGCTCTGTGACCTCTGGAACAGCTTGTCTGGGCTAGACTTGTAGGACTCCATTGTACCAGGAGGACTTCCACATTCACACAAGAGATCTAGAGTTTCTGTGTGGAAGACCCATCTGTAAAGCAGAGTGGGTAGGGTGTGTTTCCTGTGAATAGTGTCTGTGTGTGAAATAAGCAAGGACAAAGAACAAGGGGATGAATGCCTGACCAGACATGAAGAGTAGGAAAGGGCCCAGAACAAGGACATGGTGTGGGTTAGTCTGCTGTGAAGCCAACGTTGACAGTGATCTGGTTAAAGGGCGAGCTAAAGCCTGCTAACCCAAGGACCCCAGGATGCCTTTAAAGTGCCTAGCTTTCATATTACTGGAAGAACCGCATTTAACCCCACCATGGCGGCATCTAGAAAGAGACACACAGGTTAAATGAAATGGAATATGAAATCTATTTCTGTGTGCACTTAGAGCCAAAGGCAAGACACTTGCTCATGGGCTGTGGGGGCAGGGAAGGGCAGGCCTTGGGGATTCAGCCAAATGACTTCCAGTAGGGGAGTAAATGTTATTTAATTTCTGTTTGCTTATGGAAAAGGAATAAAGTGTCCAACAGCTCTGCATAGTAAATATGAAGGTGCAGGTTCTCTGCACGTGTTTATCCTGGAAGAAAATCGTTACTTATATAGCCTATCACCTTTCTCCAGTGTATTTTAAAACCATATCACCTTAGCAATTTACCTTTAAACCACATAGAAACTGTACTTTTAACAGTGAGCGTCATTTATTTGTCCAGTGTTACTCATTACTTTTTAATTTTTTACTGCCCTCTTCCCCATAATACTGACTCTGAATTTTAAAGATCACGTATAAAACAGGATGTATGGTGATACTTGAAAATAGACATGCAAAAATCTATAGGCATATCTCCTTTCCAAGCATCCAGTGTGGGGAGTCGATCTCATGGTAATGATGAAGGTAGCTAACACAAACTGAGTGTTTACCCTGGCCAGCCATCCTGAGCACATCCTCTCATGCATTCCTCTCTGAGACCCTGTAAAGGACAATGTAGTTCCCTTTTATAGACAAGGAAGCTAACCTGTCCAGACTCACAATTAGAAAGAACCAGACCATGAGACCATCCCCCCAGAGGACCACAACCTCATTCCTTACCTCCTCTTTCCAGCAAGACAAGGATTAGGCAGAGGAAATGGAGGCATCTCATCCACTCATTGCTTGATAACAAAGAAACTGTTTGTAGGCCAGGCTCTCCCCCAGGCCATGTCAGAACAATTTAAGCAGATTGTCTTTTATTTAAAAATCCAAACCAAAAACGCTGCATCAAAATAGATACCTCAAAATGCCAAGGACTGTCTGCTGACCACTGGCATGAAAGGTCAGCACTGGGTATGGTTTTATTTATTTGCCTTTGTGAGGACGTCACTTCAAGTCTTTGGTTAAAGTTAATGGGTCACATGTCACTGAGCATTAAAGACTTCAGATCTTTGGATCTTCTCCCAGGTGCGGATGCTGCTGCCAGCTGTTGAAGCTGATGTGAAGGGGGGGTGGTGGTGCTTCACAGTTACAGACCCAGAAAAGAGGAGTTGTGAGTTTGGGGCAATGCCTGAAATAGGGTCAGATTACTAACTGTGAGCTGAATTTTCTAAACTCATGGAACCTGGGGGCTGTGGTGGTTTGAATGCAATGCCTCCCATAGTCTTATTTAAACATTTGGTCTCAGTTGATGGTGTTGTTTGGGTAGGTTTAGGAGGTGTGGCCTTGTTGGAAGGAGTGTTTCACTGGAGGGGGGAGCTTTGAGAGTAAAAAGCCTCACCTACTGCTGGTCTGTTCTCTCTCTCTCTCTTCTCTCTCTCTCTCTCTCTCTCTCTCTCTCTCTCTCTTCCCTCCCCTCCCATCCCCCTCTCCCATCCCCTCCTCTCCCTCCCTCCCTTCCTCTCTCTCTCCTTTTCTCTCTTTCTCTCTATCTCTCTCTCTCCCCACTTTGTGCTTGCCCTTACTTCAACTACATGTCTGCAGCTGTTGTGCCCAGGTTGCAAGACCCCCATGCAAGACCACCACAGAGCCAATATCTGATGCAAGCACACAGAGGTTTTTAATAACAAAACAAGCAAGCTTGGTCCAATATCCAACATTCGACACAGCGGGTGGAGGAGGACAGCCTGAGCACTCACTTTAAGGGGTTTATATAGGAAAAGTTTACATGCAGCTTGGGATTGGACGAGGGGGCTAGGGGTGAGGCAGTTCTTTGAAGTTACTGGCTGAACTATAAGCATGAGGTTACTGATGGCTAACAGGATTCAGGGTATCTACAGAGACATAAATATTTTACTCCCGATGTTCTGCTTTTGTTGAACCCAGGATATATACATTCAGATTTATTGTTCCAGTCCTACTCTCCTCTAAGGTCAACTTCTGGTCAGTTGAGTCCATTACTCCCCATATCTTGTTTTGCCAAGTCCAGGATACATAGATTTATTGTCCCAGCCTTCAATTCAACTTCTGGTCACTTCTAAAATTGCTGGTCAGCAAATACCTTTGGAGAAGGGGAGGGGAAAGCGTCTCTCAAGATGGCTACTGATTTTTCCCTTTCACAGCCTCTGCCCTGCCATGATGGATTCTAACCCCCTGAAATCATAAGCCCAAATAAACTCTTTTTCCTACAAGTTGCCTTGATTGTTGTGTTTTATCACAATAATAGAAAGTAACTAATCCAAGAGGTAAGAACTAACCAGACAGACCCACGACCTTAGGACTGAGGAGGCTGAGCAGTGGCCCTTCAGAACTGAAGTTTAGCAAGAATGGAAAGGGGGACAGAAGGCAGAGATAAGTAGAAAAGAGAAGGCCTAAGTCTGTCCCCTAGTCATCTCTATTTTTTACCCTCCTCCTGCTGCTCCCAAGGAGTTTCACTGCCTCAGTCCCTGTGGCGCTCCCAGTTAGCCTCCATTCTAATTCCGGCGAGACTGTGATCTGTATTCCCAGAAGGTCCCCCTCTTACTCTTCAGATCCGGCAACTGCTGAGGACTAAAGTCCAGCCAAGGCCTTGGCTTTGCCAGTAAAGGCTCTGCTGGGTTACTTTCCACACAGACGCTGCCTAAAGCATCCCTGCACTGGCATGCTCCCACCTCGTCTTGTGCTTGGAGGATTTCTGTGTCTGAAAACAGACCAAGAGTACTCTCCAAACTCAGAAACCTGTCACTTTGGGAAAGAAGGATCAGACCGGAACTGGGGGTGTGGCTCAGCTGGCACAGTACTTCTCTAGCATTCAGGAAGACCTGGACAACCTAGGCATGGTGACACATGCTTGGAATCCCCAGCACTTTGGAGGTAGAGGCAGGAGACTAAGGTCAAGGTCATCTTCAGCTGCACAGGGAGTCAGAGGCCAGCCTGGACTAAATGCAACCCTGTGAAAATGGAGAAGGGACTAGGGAAGCGTCTCAGATAGTGAACTGCTTTCTGTCCAAGCAGGAGGACCTAGGTTTGATTCTCTGGACTCATGTAAAAATTGGCATAGAGGCTGTGCTTGTAATTCCAGTGCTGCAGAGGCAGAGACACGATGATCACAATCACCAGGATTCTCTGGCCAGTCAACCGAGCTTAATCAGTGAGTCTCAGGTGACAATGAGAGACCCTGTCTCAAAAAGCAAGATGAGCAGTTTCTGAGGAACAACACCTGGGACTGACGTAACACGCACCCACAAATGCACCCACACACGAACACAGGAATACATGAATGCACAACATGTGCACATACACACACAAACACACAGTTTGGCCTTTGAACACCCCTAGATATTTATACAAGACAAAGATAAAGTATTCAGGGAGGCTCACATGCCAAACCCAGTGTATATACAAAACATATTCCAGAGCTCACCTGCTGGAGCACTAGGAAACTTGCAAAATATTGAGTGTGCCCCTGGCTCAGTTCACTAGCTTCTCTCTGCTTCAATGTCCTTGCATGTAATTTGGGGAGAAATCATAGTATGTATGTGTAAGGTGGGTTTCCTAGAGTTGCAGGAATTAAGAAAGCTGCTATATTTAGCATGCTTAAAACACTAGCAAAAAGAGCTAAGTATCAGCAAGCCATCATCGCCACCATCTCCATCATCATTTTCAGTAGTGATTCAACACTTGCTTATTGAATAGTCTTTGTTCCACTACCAAAGATACAGTGAATTCCCATCCTCCTGGGACTCCTATCGTAAACAAGATGCACCACACAAGCAAGGACAAGAAGAGAAGTGTTGTGTAAAGCCAGAGTAGCAAAGTTATACATTTTGATAATGCCAACAGCACACTGGGGTAGGGAATAATGGATGGGGCACTTTAGACAGAGAGGGTGCTTGGGAAAGCTGCCCCAAGGCTACCTTTCTGCTGAGACTTCAAGGACCAAGTATCTGTCTTTACAGGGGCCCTGTTACCATGTGAATAGTGGCTGGGTTTGGGCGGAGCAGGAAGAACTCCTACACTCATCTTGCACTTAGCTGTTGGCACCTCGTGCATTAATCCTGCATTGGCTCCCTGAGCTCAGCAAGATGTAGTTCTCAGAACTTTGGACAAGGAATCTGAAGTACAGAAAAGGTTTTCCAGGGTGGAAGAAAAGCCACATTTCAACCGTGCTGGCAACCTACAACCTCTGCAATGCCCTCTTTAAGCTTGACAGTAGACTATAGCCTCTAGTTAAGAACAGCTAGTTTGGCTTAGCCTAGCAGGGAAGTTTTCCCACTGGATGACTATCTCCCAGGACATTGTGCTCTGACAATTGCAAGTGGCTTGATAAATCTTAGCCTGATTCACCATTCCCCTAGCTCCAATTTCCTCCTACATATACTACTGGTTCTCATATCGCATCGTCGTCGTGGCAGAATGTTTGAAGATGCCTCAGCTGGATTCATGGCCCTCCTGTCTATTAAGCAGTGTCACTGTCCCCATGTCATGGGTTATGGGCCCTAGAAACTCCTGTGGGACTCCCGTTTAATACATCTTTGAGTTCTTCTGAATCCAACAGACACTCTTTCAAAGTGAATGTTCAATAATTTATGAGTTGGATAGATGAATTAATAATGTTGTGTGTGTGTGTGTGTGTGTGTGTGTGTGTGTGTGTGTATCCTTAAACTACCTGACCATATTGGTTTCTGTTTACCTTCCCCATTAAAATATATTGAATAGTTACTTCCTGATAAACCTTGATTTAAATGAAGCCCATGCCAATCGCTCTGGTTTCTGTTACAGTGGATCCTTATTTCTTATTACTCAGGTGGTTTTATCTAAAGCACCTGCAGCCTTTGAACCACATCTAGCTTCTGCTGTTGCTTGGTGGCTCTGAATATGATCAACATAGGAGTGCCACTACATTTATCTCCATACTGATCCTGACCAGCATCTTGAATGGCTTGGTAATGACTGTGGAGGTGGAGGCCAAGCTAGTTTGTCATCACTTCCAATAGTCTGTTGTGACAAGCACCTGTTACCTGTTGTTTGAGGGGTGGGTGACATGCTCCTCTTGTGGCATTTTCCAGGAATGCAGCCGGTTTAATGGAAAAAATATAGATAGCTCTCCCGAATTGCTCATTAATGTTATATTCTGCCTTCCCTTGCTGAGTTTTGTTTGTTTGTTTTGGTACTGGTTTTTTGGACAGAGAGGCATAATGTTCAAATTAGAGTGAAAAATCGTGTGTCTGGGGGGGAGGAGCTGGGAAGGGGAACACCAGCGAAGTGAACTTATTGCTTTTTAATTAGCGCCTACGGGAAGATGCTTTCCCTAGCAGTCCCGTTTAGACATAGGCACTGAAACATTGATGTGTGAATTGCTCTCACATTTCCACAACCTTCTTCCCCAGAGCTGAGAGAAATAAATAACTAATGAAAGAGTGAGGACACCACATCTTTCATCCCTGTTTTGCAGTTGCTTCAGAAGGAAGCGAAGACAGAAAGTGAGAACAGGAAAGGGGGAAGCCAGACAACTGATAGGTTCCTGCGAAGGGTTTTAGGGAAGGGAGGGGCAGGACTCCTGGGCAGCAAAAGATGAAGCTCCTGCGGAAAGGCATCATGGGAAATTTCACTCTGTAATGAGGAAGGCATCCATGCGAAGTCATCCTTCTGGGGACATTCTGTGGGATAGCTGCTTTCTCTGCCTCACTCCAACAGTGCGCTGTCAGCACGCCCTCCCCAGCTGTTTGCAGTTCGCCAGTGCCTTTCAGCATCCGAAGAGCTGTTGTAACCACGCTGAAGCTTTGAAACCATTTACCAACCGTAAGATGCAAGACCTAAAGGAATAGTTTGTAAAGACGTCGCATGACTCCCATCGTCTAGGAGGCAATGCATGTAACAACTAAGTCCCTGAAATCAGAGGGTGCTGAAGACCTCTACTGCCCACTGAAAATTTTGCTTGCAGAGACTTATAATTTTAAATATTATTATAACCCTTACTAGATTGTTATCAACATGTACCTTCACTAGTGAAGTCCCAGCCAACCATCTATACTATGACTGAGGTAGGAAGTGGCAGTCAGTCACTGTACCAATGTTTATGGAAATGGCTTGAGTATATTAGGAGTCTTGTCAGTTTTTTTTCTTTTTGCATAATTGAGTGATTAAAAATTTTAAATTTAACATGTGCCTTTGGTAAAAACTTTAAATGTTTAAAATATTATTTTATAAAGCCCCATTACTTTGAGCTGATAAAATGAACATTTATTTGTGATTTTCCTCATGATTTATAGCTGTAGAATTAGAAGAAAATGAAAACTGAGATGTAACTGGTCTAATCCTTCTTATGCAGGTGAAGAAAGTAAGACACTGCAATGTTAACTATTTTACCCAGAGGTCTTGAATTAACAGCAACAACGTCAAAGACACAAAGTCAAGTAGGCAGCAGCCATCATTTTGTAAATTTGAACCCCCACCCATCTTTTTATTCCTAATCTATAAATGTAAATATACGTGGGATACAGGCAAATTAGACTTTATCAAATTTGTAATTATCAGCTCTGCAGACTTAAGAGAGGTTTCAAAACTCAAAAAATATGTTTATTTATTTATTCTTTTACAAGAAAGCAAGTGTAAACCTGTTTACTAATAGTGAATCAAGAGTATTTTGCAGTTGGCTTTAATGCATACTAAGTCAAAATCACAACTTCTTGCTCTTGACTATCAAAACCTTCCTTTCATCACATCTGCACTACAACTTAAAGGGACTTTTTAAATTCATCAGAGAAACAGAATTACTACGAAGCAGAGATAGATAAATGATGCTTCCCATATATCCCATTCCTTGTCATCCAAGAGCTGACTCATTTCCTAGATGTCTTTCTCCTAGCCTCGAACACAGATCTCTAAAGTATAGGCACTTACACAGGAAGTATACTTCTTTTCTCTTGATGACATTACCAAGGATCCCAAACTCTTCAAGGAACAAATAAAAACAATAAAAATAAACAAGAAGAAAACCTCTCACTGGTGATTGCCAATTTTTATTGCCAGCCAGATTTGATTGGGAGGCTGGTAAAGTACACTTCCAAGTATGTCTGTGTTAATATTTTCAGACATAATTAAGGGTGAGACTCACTGTGAATGTGGGCAACCCTGCCATCCACTGAGGGACCAGCTGGAATATATGGGGAAAGAAGAAGCCTGTTAGCACAGGATGAGATGCTTTGGTCCTCCACACCTTCTACTGTGGTACTTCTTCTCATCGTAGTCTGTGACTGTGGGCTGGTACATACTGCATTTGCTCACAAACATCAGTTCCTTCTGCTCCTTTTCAGCACACAGTGAGTGTCTCTAAGATTTAGATCATCTAAAATGACATGAGCAGTGGTGATGTGATATCCAGGGAGATGAAACGACAAAGCCCCTATTAGTCACTGGTCTTCTCTGTCTCTGAAATATCGCTATTATTGATGGACTTCTGCCATTTTCCTGTCATTCATTTTGTTCCCCAAATGCTGCTTTGATCTTTTTAAAAAATATTAGAATGATGTATGAAATACCTGGGATCACCTGGCAAGTGTCATAATCCCTTTGGGTTTTAAAACATGGTTAAAGTTCTGTATATAAACCAAAGATAAACCACAAATTTTCAAGTATCTCTTTTTAATTATAAACATAATTCTTCTAATTATTAGTCATGCAGCAGGAAAAATACACTGTTTTGGACTTGAATAGGAGTATTCAACTTTATATTTATGTAGCATTTTCTAAATCTTTCCCCATGATAAAGCCTTATTACTTGTGAGTAGAAAGACACATTAGCTCATACAGCTATTTTTCAAGTCAACATACATGATCAAACAGATATGAAGAAGGAAAGAAATTTGTCTCATAAGAAAATGCAGGTTATTTTTTTCTGTCTGTCTCAAGAAAAATATCCTATGATTGGTGCTGTAATTTGGCTGCTTCCTGTAATGGCCCTTGAATCTTACTAATAGCAAAAGCAGATTGCTCATAACTTTTGAACATTTTTTATCTTCGGAGACATCCTTTCATTTTTAACACATCTCAATAAATGTCATTTGAATTAGTTTTAAAAAATGATATTTGTTACTTAATGATTCCTCTACCTGAAAAGAAAAGAAGTTATTAATGTTCTTGCTTTAAGTAAATCCTGTATCTCATGCAAATATTCAGAGAAAGATCATGAATAATTAAATAAGGTAATGAGCAGAATCAACAAGTATGTGACTGGTGATTGCCTCATTAAGACTATGCACGAGACTCAAGGTCTAAGCACATCTCCATCCCTTGACTGTATCCTACTGTTTCCTTCCCTGAGCTTTGAAATGCTGCCTCAATCCCACTGCCTCCCAGGATCCAGGAGTCGGTAGTTCTCACTGCAGTGGGAAGTGCTGCATCTTATTTGTCCCGAATCTACTTGTTTTGACATAATGTGTTTTAGCTTTGTATTCTAGAATTGGTAAATAAGCCCAAGCTCACTTTGTTCAAGACACTGACTGTTCTGAGGCTGAGTATCCTTCATGTATTCATGCAGTTAGATCTCTAATTCCCCCTTGAGTTGCTAAATAGTCACTAGTTCAATTAGATCTTCCTTGGAGCTGCCAAATGCTAACAAAAGTGATCACAAAGGCTTAAATAGTATTTGGCTTGAGGCTGCCACTCTTCAAATGCCCTTTTGTATGGCTAAAGGAAACCTAAGCCCCAAGGACCCATGGTAAACATAGGGCTGAGACACAGATGTTGGCATCCCAACACATGTGTCTACTTGCATAGCTATGACAGGAGTCTAGAAGTCTTGAGCCTATGCTCCAAACTGACTTAGGAAGGTGGATTAACTCTTCAAATTGTCTATCTATAGTAGTGCTCTTGCTCCAAACTGACTTAGGAAGGTGGATTAACTCTTCAAATTGTCTATCTATAGTAGTGCTCTTAGTGTCTCCTGTGATTTCATGACTGCAAGAGCAAAAGATATTGTTTTGTTGACTGTTTCTTCAGGGTCCTTACATCAAATGGATATGCCCAACCTTTCATCTTCTACATGCAACTGTTAAAATTTCTCCAAATTGCACATGAGAAAGCTCAGGTGTCTTCTTTTAGACCACCTCTTCATTTCCATTTGTACATATGGCTTCATGTATGTACTCTATTCCCTTCACCACTGTGTTCATTATTCTAAAAGCAGAGGCTTAGCCTGAGCTGAGGTATATGTGGTTCATTTGGGAAAGTGAGATGGGGAAGGATGGTGAGTTGGGGAAGCATGGACTACAGCTTATGATTCAGTGGGGAATTGGGGCACAGTCACTTTTGAAACCCATGGAACCATGGGTAATGTCTCATAGAGCTACACTTCTACCAATGGGAAGCTGTAACATCTCTCCACCAATGCCTGTATGTTGCTGGTGAAGGATCACTTTAGGATTATTTGGGGCTTTGCAGTTAATATTTTACTGCATGTAGGTCCTGTGTGTTAGTGACTCTATATACATGGGTTCAATAAAAAATAAAGTGGAGGCTACACATTCATAGTATTCATTCAAATACCATGCCATTTTACATAAGGGACTTGCACATTTGCAGGTTTGGCATTCTGGGGCTCCTGGAACCAACTCTCCATGGCTACTGAGGGACAATGTTTGCTTGGTTAGTTATGTATCTATCTATCCATCTCTATCCAGTGAATAATCTTTATTTCTATGTACTTTAAGTTTAAAATGGGTTGGAGATGTGAGCATATTTTTATCTACAAATCCTTTGGCACGCACACCATTACCTAGAGCTCAGCACTGTATCATTCAGTTTCATGACACATTTTATAGCCAGTGGGAGACTGAGTATAGGGGCCTGTGCAGCCCAAATCCCTGCCAGGACGAAAACCATGATATCCCTCCAGAGAGAAGTGCATTCCTTTTCCTGGTTGGCCCACTAGCCTCTGCCCAGAGCAGACAAAACATCTTCAGAGTTATATATTCTCACCTTAGGTTGTTTTCGCCACAACAGCACATCATATAAATAGAGCCATGCAGTCAGTATGTTTTGGTGTAAGGCTTTTTTTCACTCAGCAAAATGTGTTGGAGTCTCATTCATGCAGCAACCGTTTCTTCTTCCTTGTGCCAGGTAGTATCCCATCTTTGATGGACACCTACGCTTCTTCCAGCTCTTTGCTATCACAGATAAAGCTGCTGTAGACACTTCCTGTGTCCAATTTATTTGGGGCCCATTATTCTTGTCTCTCTTGAGTTAACACTTGTGGTGGAGTCACTGGGATGAATGGCAGCTCTACTGAATGTTATAAAAAGCCCTGTGTTTGTGCCTAGTTGGAGGACCCAAGGAACACTCACAGGAATCCTACAAGCATTTCATTGATTCCACTGTCCCAGTCACTCTGATTCTGGTGACAGTGTAGTAGAAGTTCATTCAAGTTTCTGACAGTATCATGCACGTTCTCATATGTGATTGATGATGCATATGTTTTTCCTTTGAAACATCTCTGACTCCATATTTTGCTCAGTTTTGAAGTTATGTTCTACTATATTAGGAAAGTCATAGATCATTCCAGAATATTTGGTGTATTTAGTAGATACAAGTATTTTTAATGACTGTTTTGTGCTTATTTTCTTATAGCTTGTAGGTTGATAATAATCCATTTTGCTAACACCATCTATATCAGTTTTTTTATGGTGCTATGTTGTATAACATTTGAAAAACACCTTTCCATTAACAACTCTTGGCCTCATCTCCCATGTTTATTTATACACGTTCCATGACTTTGACTTTTCCATGTAGGATTAGGACTAACTCATAATACACTGGTGATGGTGTTAGGCGTGAATGTCTACAGGAACACTTTGGATAACTTTGCTCAAGTGACTGTGAGCACATAAGCCTGTCTGTTGCTGGACTGTGGACTCAGAATCACCCTGTCTCTATCCAGACACAAGGACATGTTGCCACTTGGAACCTCCCAGTTCGGTTTGGTGAGGCTGCATTTGGGAGATTTTTCTGGGGTTGGTGACCTGAACATTTAGAATTTCTTGAGGATTTATGAATTTCATGGAAACTATTTATTTATGTAGCATTTGCACTACTATATTCTAGTTGTTGAGATGGTGTGTGCAGGTGTTTGCCTCTGTGTGTGCAGGCAGAGACCAGAGAAAGACATTGAGCTAGCATCTCACTCAACCTGACCCTCACTGTTTTGGCTAACCTAGCTGGGGAGCAACCTCCCAGGATCTACTTGTTCTACCCTCCAGTTACAAGCATGTGAATCTGTGCATCATCATAATAAGTGTTTAAATATAAATACAATTACTATATGATCTGTATATTATTTATATTTCTGTATCAATATAATTTCCTTTTTGTTCCCCAGAGTGACAGATGGTGAAACGTTAATTTTATCCTTTTGTTGTCTAAGAACTATTTAGATTAATAAAAGAATGAGGATGTGCCTATGTGCACTAGTCACAACCTATGAATCAGAAATGTAGAAAATGGCTGTTCAGAACCATTGCTTGATAAATACTAATTAGCAAGTTCTTTGGCCATCATAAAATAACAAGGATTACATTTCTACTTGATTTGACCTAGCATTTCAACAAGTGATCCTCCATTCTTCAACAGTGTCTCATCCATCTATACACAGGAGCACCTTGCAGCCTCATATAACTTATTCATCTTTGGTTGCCCTTTCCCATAAATCATCTCAGACCTCCTTGTCATCTAAGTTTGGAGGGGGGGCATTCTCAAATGCTAGTCAATGACCAAGCAAGCATAAGCTTTCAAAAGCAATGAAGTGAGTTCAATTAGAATGCAAGGCTCATAGTTGCAGAGTGCATGCAGATGGAGTCTACGTCTAATGCAGTGGCTGCAAAAGAGACGCAGGAACACAGTGAGATGTAGAGAATGATTGCATCAGTGAGATGTTCGTGTGCATGGTGCTTCCTTAACTTTGCTCATGTCCTCTACCTAGTGTCATGTTAGCCCAGATTCTGTTTATAGGTTCTGTCTGGTCCCTGGGACTCCGATGGGTAGGACCTAGGGACTAGAGACCTGATCTGTCACAGGTCCAGAGATGGGGACTTACCTGTTCAGTGTAGTGTAGGCTTATGATTCTGGTGATCTGGTTCGGTGGCTGGGCGGCACCTTCTTTTGTGTTCTCAGGTCACATTTTGCTCATTCGTCAACTCCTCAGCTGATCTTGTTTCTTCAGACTGCAGACTGTAGGATTCTGAATCCTCTCCCGAATGGATCTCAGCTGAGCAGGTTGTTTAGTAGGGTACTCTCACCAACACCTCCAAGTTGTTAGGTTTCATAGGATCGGCAGCTGGGCCCTAGGTTGGCCTCAGACAGAGTGTTTGGGTCTGTTCTGATTCCGTCCCATGGAGATAGCTTCTGTTTATAGAGGCATTACACTGCTTATGAGACTTCTCAAGGCAGGATGATATTTTCTCATCTTTTCTAGATAACTTTTCTGTTTAAAACTCCTAGATCTTAGAGTGATTGAGGGCTGTGGAGATAGCTCAGTTGGTAAATGTTTGTACTCAGAACCCATGTAAAACAGCTGGGCAAGGTGGCACATACTTGTAATTCCACCAGTAGAGAGGCAGAGACAGGCAGACAGGCAGATTTGGGGGATTAGCCAGAAAGCCTAGCTCAGTCAAGTGAGCTGCCAACCCATGTTGACCTCTAGCTTATGTACACACTTATATACACACATACACACACAGAGACACACAGAGACACACACATACACACAGACACACACGTACGTGCACACACACACACACACATACACACACACACACACACACACACACAAGAACAAATGATCTCCTGGCCTTTCCCAGGCAAACAGTGGACTACAGAGCATCTTTCCATCCTTCACCTATGGAAAGAATTGTCTATTCTCTCTTTTCTCCATATCTTTACTTCCCTAGCTAGAAGTCTTAACATATGTTATCATTTCTCCTCCACTTTATGCTTCCTAGCACATTGGATTTTAGGAATGCCATTCTACTGAAAAGAAGCAGTGGCACACGGGTTAGAAGCTGCAATTACTAGAGCCTGCTACAGGGCTTTGTGGTAGGTTTCATATTACATTTGATCAATGAGAAATCGTGATTAATAGCACTCTTCACAGAGAAAATGCATTTGCTGTATTCCCTATTTAAAAATAGATACAATTTACTAGGTAAAAGGTCCCATGATTCTTCTCCATAATACAGACACAAAATTGATAGCCTCTGGTACATAGGAATGAGTATGACATACACAGAAATTTAGAGGCATTGGCATAATTATCTTCAAAGCTCAGGCATGCATAGCACATTGAGAATCTTTAGGTGAAATGACAAATTATGAACTGATCTTAGTATCTCAAGGGAACCACAGTCCTTCAAGGGGTTTCCTTCAGTACAAGTTGATCAGAATTAGGGAGATTGTTTATGTACTTGCTCATTATGTTTGCTGTGTGCTTTTAGAGTAGAAAAGTCTTATGGAGACAGTATGTCCTGAATTATGTTTCAGTCATACACATTTAGTCAGTGAGTTTTTAAATAAAATGACCCAATGAAAAATGCTTGATCCCCTTCAAAAAGAGAAGACTCTGCCAACACTGGATCTGGAACCAAGTGGCACTCAAGGCCTTCTTAGGGTGTACTGTGTCTGGATATCCCAGCTCCTGGTCCTCTGTCCTTTATATAACTTTGCTGTGGAATAATCCCTTTTACAATTTGAAGATTTGTCACTGTGATTGGTTTAATAAACAAGCTGACTGGACAACAGTTGAACAGAATAATATTAGGTGAGAGAGCTAAACTGAGAATGCTGGGAAGGAGAAGGGTAGATTCAGAGGAGCCTAGAGGAGAGGCAGAGAATCAAGATGAGCATGATGTACTGCGAAAAGGTACCAAGCCATGTGGCAAAACATAGTTAAGAAATATGGGTTAAGTGTAAGAGTTAGCTGGTAACAAGCCTGAGCTATCAGCTGAGCATTTATAATTCATATCAAGTCTTGGTGTTGGTTATTTGGAAACTGGCAGGAGGCCAAGAAACATCTGCTTACATACCTTCCCTGGGACCTAAGTGTCTGAGAGAGCTCCAAACTGTTCACATGGAGGGCATTGACTGGTCTTCATGGATCAGCCTATGAACTTTGATGAGGAGGTGCTTGGTGCTGGCTAGGGTGTGCCCAGCATCCATTCTGAACCCCAGGACATTCCTCAGTGCTGGAACAAGGCCTACACTCACAGATATGCTGCAGTTCAAATGCCTTTGTCCTGTGTACATACTGAAGGGATGGTGGCAGGAACCGCTGTCAGTGCGTTCCCTTCCTGAGCCTGTCTTCTGTCACCTCATCTAGGTAGGGATGCAGTCCTAAAGGTTCCTAGTCTCAAGATAGCCAGCTTGTTTTCCTCCAGTCAAATCTCTGTTTCCCTCCCTCCATTCCTTCTTCTCTCTCCACCCATTTCTTCCTCCATCCCTTCATATTGAATCGCTTTCTGGTAACTGACTTTGAAAATGCTTGTCGTCACTGGCATGGTTATCATTTCATATCATCGATATTTTCAGAGCATTTTAAGACATAATTACCATATACTAGCTTCACAGTCTTTGAGTATATACTCTCTTCCCTTCTGGCATGTGTGAGCGTGTAGGTCTGACGAGGAGCAACCAGAAGCATAAGTCCCCTTGCATTCTGTAGACCTTGCCTCGTCATCCCTTCTCCTCACATTCACTGTCATTTCTTATCTTTGTGTCACTGTAGACTGATTTGCATAAGTGTATTTTAATAAGTGTATTCTTATATATTATATACTTATATATAATATATAATATATGCTTATATATGCTATATTTTATATATTATATGCTTATATAATTTTAATAAGTATATTCTTAATGATCCATAATACTGCTTTTAAAATCAAGTTGATACAATTTCCTTACACACTTAATTTGCTAAAAGTCCTTAAAAACTAGGCTTGCACATTGGATTTGTTAATGATTTTCTTTGCTACCAATTGAGATAATGCTTTTACTTGTTCTCTTTGGGTACTTGTGGTAAAATTCCATTAATGAAATACGTTGTGAGTTGGAGATATTATAAATAAAACACACTGAATGCACATAATTTGCCAAAAGCCCAGGCTTCTGAGCACAGCCCAATGTAGTGCCTGTCAGTATCCTACCCAGTGTCCAGCTCCTCCCACCCAGTATCCAGCTCCCATTGTCTCACTAGCTCAGAAAGATATCTAATTCCAAACGCCTCTACTGAGGGATGCTGCTGTCTTACCACCAGAGAGCCGAACACTTGAAGTCAGCCGTCCTAAGTACGGAGCTGCCTATATGTGGTAAATTACATTGGTTTTTAAATGTTAAACCAAGTCTACACTCCTGGGATAACCCTCAAATGCTTATGATGTATAGCTTTTTAGATCCGTCACTGCCTCAGTGCGTCAGTGTTCTGCCAAGGGATTTTCTATCACATTCCTGAGGAAGTTTGCCCAGTTTTCTCTCATTATGTCTGTGTCAGAGGAGCACTAGGTGGGTGGCACTGGGCTTTTCTCTCCTCAGTGTCCTGGGGGACATGGCACAATTGCTGACATTTCCTTCTTCAGACACAGATGCCACCTGGATTGCAGTGTTCTTTTCAGGGAGCTTCTTAACCATAAACTCAGATTCTTTGTTAGATATAAGACTTTTCATGATATCCATTTGTTTTCCAAACTATGATTTTTATTAATTTTTAGAGAATTTCATATATTCATGTGATGTACCTTTAGCATATTCACCATCCTCACCATTCCCAGATCCTACCTTATATACTTTCTCAACTTTATGTCCACCTCCCCACCCTCTTTAAATGACCTACTGTGTATATGTTGCTCACAAACTCCTGGGTATGGAACAATCTACCATAGTATAGTTGACCTACCAGTGGCCACAGCCTTAAAGAAAACTGACTCTCCCACCCCTAGCAGCTATCAACTGCCAATAATTCCTCTACTAGTGATGGAGTCTCACTGGCCTCTACCCTCCATGTTGTAATGTGGGCTTGAGCTCATGCTGGTCTTGTGTAGGTAACCAGAGCTGCTGTGAGTTCATGAGCATAGTGACATGTCTAAAAGGCACTATTTTGCTACAGTTCCTCCCAACCTCTGGCTCTTATGTTTTCTGTGCCCCCTCTTCTGAAATGGCCCCTTAACCTTGGGGGAAGGAATGCAATACAGATGTCTTTTTAACTGGCTGAGCACTCCAGAAACACTTACTCTCTGCAGTTTGACCAGTTGTGAGTTTCTGTATTAATCATTGTCTGCTGCTGAAAGTAGATTCTCTGAAGAAGACTGAGAGCTGTATTAATCTATGGGTACAGAGTGACTGACTTATGGTGCAGTTTGATGCTGTGTGCACTTAGTAAATTAGTAGATTCATAGCAGTAGTTGGGTTCCTGGCCAGACTTACAGTACCAGGAATGTGTTTCCTTCTGTGGACCAGGTTTTAATTTCAACCAAAGCAGTTGGTTACCTCCATAATATTCTTGCCACTATTGCACACACAGCCCTGTCTTTCCAGGCCTGTCATTATTGTAGCTCACAGGGTTCATAGCTGGTTAAGATTATTGTTTATGCACTTTTCCTCCAGAAGCCTCTATAGTAACTTTCAGTACTATGAAAGCTAGCCAATGTGGAGGAAGCTTTCTGGTTAATTCCAACTTGATATCTCCATGCCCTGTAACCAAAGTACATCTATTTCTTCTTAAATAAGCTCTGGTAATACCTGACTTTTAAGGATTTTTTGTATGGCTTTTAGATTTTTAAACTTACCAACAAAAAGTTGTTAGAAATATTTACCTGCTTCTCACAGGTATCTGTAAAATCTGAGTCATGCCATCCCTTCATCTACAATATAAAGCTCACGTTTACTCTTTTTCCCTCATAAGTCCATCTAGAAGTTGATCATTTTTTTATCTACTTAAATCACTATCCATGGAATTGTTTATTTTCATTTGATTATTTTATTATTTATCCTTTAGTCTTTGTGGTTTCCCCCAAAAGCCAGCTAAGCACCAGGGACAGGTCTTGATCTCACTGCTAGGAGCCTTACAAACAGACCAAGCTACACAACTGTCACACACATGCAGAGGGCCTAGGTCAGTCCCATGGAGGCTCTCTAACTGTTGGTCCAGAGTCCATCTGCTCCCATGAGCTCAGGTCAGCTGTCTTTGTGGGTTCCTCCTTCATGACCTTGACCCCCCCCTGGCTGGATAAAATCCCTCCTCTTTTTCTTCAGTTTGGCCCAGTGCTTGGCTGTGGATCTTTGCATTGCTTCCATCAGTAACTGGATAAAGGCTCTCTGATGACAATTAGATTACAGTAGGTGGCCAGTTCAGGCACCCTCTCCACTATTGCTAGGAGTCTTAGCTGGGGTCATCCTTATGGATTCCTGGGTGTTTCCCTGGCACCAGGTTTCTCCCTATCCCCGCAATGGCCCCCCATCAAGACTTCTCTTTCATTTCTCTCTCCATCCCACCCCCAACCTGCCTGTTCCCTCAAGTTCCCATCCCCCAAAAGCCCCCAACACCGTCCCCAGATTGCCCAGGAGATCTTTTCTATTTCCCATTCCCAGAAAATCCATGCATCCCTTCTGGGTCCTCTTTGTTATCTAGCCTCTCTGGAGCTGTGGGTTGTAGGTTAGTTATCCTGTACTTCACTCCTAATATCCACTTATAAGTGAGCACATACCATGTTTGTCTTTCTGGGTCTGGGTTACCTAACTCGGGATGATTTTTTTCTAGTTCCATCCATTTACCTGCAAATTTCATGATATCATTGTTTTTCACAGCTGAGTAATACTCCATTGTATAAATATATCACATTTTCTTTATCCATTCTTCAGTTGAGGGGCACCTAGGTTGTTTCCAGGTTCTAGCTATTATGAATAGAAAATGCTGCTATGAACATAGTTGAGCAA
>CABHPH010142000.1:29966-42903 GCA_902168325.1 Peromyscus nudipes | reverse complement strand
GAAGATGATGGATTTGGTGGGTTTGGACAGTGGAGTGAGTCTTGTAGGTTACAGAGTCCAATGGGTGGGTGGGGGAGGCTTTCAATGTTTTAAAGTATCTGACGGTTTATTATGTAATTTTTTTTTTTTTTTTTTTTTTTTTTTTTTGGAGACAAGGTATGTAGTCCTGGCTGTCCTGGAGCTCCCTATGTGGGACTCACAGAGATCCCGTACCTGGCATCCATTATGTAATCTTAAACAGACCCCATAAAGATCAGCCCTGTCTCATTTTGATTAGTTCTATGCTGTTTGACAGCAGATACCATGTCCAGTCATAGAAGCAAGTAGTGTTGAAGGAATGTTTCAGTGATTGACTAATGCTCCTGTGGCCTACTTCATTATCACATCTCTGGATGGCTGGAGAGATAGCTTCATAGTTAAGAGCATTTACTGCTCTTGAAGAGGCCTCAAGTTCGGTTCCCAGAACCCCCTAGCAGGTAGTTCATAACTGCCTATAATTACAGCTCCATAGGATCCAATACCTCTAGCTTCCATGAGCACCTACATTCGTGTACACATACCCCCACACAGATACATACACATAATTAAAAATAAAAATATCTTTAAAAGATTTTTTTTGAAACATACCAAAAATTTCAGAATGGCAGACTCCCAGGTTTCCTAAAGATGATTTTTCCCACCATAAGGTGAGGGGTGGTAGAACACTGGGAAGCCCATCACAGAGGACCTTTAGTTCTACTATAGTTCACCCAAGATGTGCAAGTAAAATCATCCTTCTGTTGCTCAGGAGCTGGCGTATCATAGACCTCATTTCAAAGCTTATGGGAAGCCTTAGAAGGGTACTGCTAACTGGTTTAACATCTGTTTATAACACAGTAAACGTGTTGCTAATACTGGGAGCAGCTGAGTCTGACTTACTGGTAGACTATAGAGGTACTCCAGAGCACAGCCAGCCAGATTGCCAGAATTTTTTCCTAACTGACCTTCACTTCATGTTTATACCAACCAAACTATAATTTTATTCAATGCTTTGCTTATTTTCTAGCTGGAATCTATCCCCCAATCTACAGCCTGTTAGCCTTTGATAAATAGTGCAATGCTGCCGGGCAGTGGTGGCGCACGCCTTTAATCCCAGCACTCGGGAGGCAGAGCCAGGCGAATCTCTGTGAGTTCAAGGCCAGCCTAGGCTACCAAGTGAGTTCCAGGAAAGGCACAAAGCTATACAGAGAAACCCTGTCTCGAAAAAAAACAAAAAAAAAAAAAACCAAAAAAAAAAAATAGTGCAATGCTAGTTCACATTCATTTCATAAGTGAATTCATAAACTCCAAGTACACTATCATTCTGGTGTTGCTGTGCATATAATGCATGTGTTATTTCATAAGGAGAGCTGCAGTCAGTCCTTACTAACTCTTGAGTTCCCGCTTCTTTTAGGGATGCAGGTCACAAGTGCCCAGTTGACAATGAAATACTGCTGGAAAATCAGCTGTTTCCTGACAACTTCGCAAAGCGAGAGATTCTTTCTCTGATGGTAAAGTGCCCAAATAAAGGCTGTTTGCAGAAGATGGAACTGAGACATCTCGAGGTATGAAGGATGCTTTCCTGCTGTTGCCACAATGTCGTCTCTACAGTATAATGACTTTGCGCTGTTAGCTGTGCATCGTTATAGCAGATCAGGATTGGTGAATAACTTCTTGCCATCATTACATGTCAAAATTAGATAATGTTTTATTCTTCCTGCTTTGGCTTTGTCCCAGCAATAAAACAAGTCTGTGCTCTTTAGAGTTTTTCAGATCAGCACATCTGCAGTTCCAACAGTTGAAGAGCTCCATAATTGCAAGTTATCTTAACCCCATAACATTATTTCTCTCGTTTTGAAATAAGAAAAAAGTATCTTCCAGCCATCATCTCAGTACCTTTCTCTGTCTAAATTGCACATTGTATTAGTCACTAGATAAAATATTCATATAGTTGGAAATTAACTGAAGCAATCAGATAATTTTCTTTTTAATTAAAATAAATCAATTCTTTGGTGTTTTGTCTTGTTTTTTACTAGAAATCAAATATGAGTAATATCCTGTTTGAAATTAAATGTTTAGGGCAGATTTGAAGTCTGTCCCTTTTATTTTGCTGGTTTTTAAAAAAAGATTTACTCATTGTGTGTGTGTGTGTGTGTGTGTGTGTGTGTGTGTGTGTGTGTCCCCGTGTCCGTCCGAGCATGTGCGTGGGTGCCCATAGAGGCCAGAAGAAGTATTAGATTACCCAGAGTTACAGGCATTTGTTATCAGCCCAGTATGGATGCTGAGAACAGAACTCAGGTCCTTGTGAAGAGCAGCATTCACTTTTAACCACCGAGCCACCTCTTCAGCCCCTTTTGTGGGAGTGACCCTTTTAACACAATTATAAATTGCTAATCTGGAAATCTAACTTCTTTCTAAAAATTCTCTAACTAGAAATATTAACTTGAGACTTCATAGTCTTTTTATAAACTAGACATCACAATTATTGTTTGAAAGACTTCATTAAGGCCTTCATGCTGTGTATGGCTAGAGAATGTGGTCTTTAGTCACTGTTCTTATTTGGTCTCTGTTGCTGTGATAATACACTCTGACCAAAAGCAACTGCAGGTAAGAAAGGCTGTAGTAGGGCTGGAGAGATGGCTCAGAGGTTAAGAGCACTGGCTGTTCTTCCAAAGGTCCTGAGTTCAATTCCCAGCAACCACATGGTGGCTCACAACCATCTGTAATGAGATCTGTTGCCCTCTTCTGGCCTGCAGGCATACATGCAGGCAGAACACTGTGTAATAAATAAATCTTAAAAAAAAAAGATTTGAAAAAACAAAAAACAAAAACAAAAAACAAGAAAGGCTGTAGTAGTCTGTTGCTGAGGAAGTCAGGCCTGGGCTCACACAGAATCACTGGAGGAACACAATTTGATGGGTAGCTCATAGACCCTTATTCAGCTAGCTTTCTTACACAGCCCAAGACCACCTGCCCGTGAAATGGTGCCACCCACAGTGGGCTGGGCCCTCCTACATCAGTTAACAGTCAAAACAGTCCCCTAGAGACATACCCAGAGGCCAATCTGATTTGAGCAGTCCCTCAGTTGAGACTCCCTTCTCAGGTGACTTGTGTTAGATCAAATTGACAGTTAAAATGAATTCTGAAAAGATTATATTTAGAAAACATTTTTAGAGTTTTCAAATGCTAACCAGCTATTTTTCCTTTATTACAGGATCATCAAGCACATTGTGAATTTGCTCTTATGAATTGTCCCCAATGCCAACGTCCTTTCCAAAAGTGCCAGTTTAATATACACATTATCGAGGATTGTCCCAGGAGACTGGTTTCTTGTGTAAACTGTGCTGTGTCCATGCCATTTGAAGAGAAAGAGGTAGGTCCTTAAATTTGTTCATTGCATTTAAAGTATGTATTTGAAGACCTCAGCATCGGATAAGGATGTAAATACAAGAATGAAAAAAATGAATTTATATTATCATTTTTTTGTTTTGGTTTTTTATTGTCGTTGTTTTTCAAGACAAGGTTTCTCCATATAGCCTTGGCTATCCTGGAACTCACTCTGTAGACCAGACTGGCCTCAAATTCAGAGATCCACCTGCTTCTGCCTCCTGAGTGCTGGGATTAAAGGTGTGCACCATCACCACCCAGCTATATTATCAGTTTTTAAAAACTAATTTTTATGAAAGAAATGAAGTTTCAGGGAACCCACAGTCCATAAGTGTGGAGTTTATATATCTTAGAAAGCATTAAACTAATTACTGAGAGTAAACAGTGAATAGGAGCTGCTAGGAAAGGTACATACATATATGCTGGTTTACTCCCTGTCTGTGAATTTTAATGAATGAACTGATGGCAGACAAAGAAGTAGCATGATTACTGTGTAAGATGTACACAGACTTGTTTCACAAAGAGTGTGAGCTGTTGCATCTACGAGAAAGAATCCATTAAATATGGCAAAGTGTGTTCCACTGGTGCTAAGTCATTGGCTCCATTGACTTTTCAATGTGTATAGTCCTTCAGTTGAGGTTAACCTTTAAAAGAAACAGTATGGTACCGAGCAGCATCATGACAGTAGAGCAGTTGTTTTCATTCATCCTAACGGTGACAGTGTCTGGCGACACTGAAGCCTACCCTTGTGCTCCTTACTGAAATACCTACGTTAGTTTATGTTCCTCCATAACTGATACTTAGTTACTTCCTTAAACTTTTATTCTTCTAAATGTGCTTCTTAGGACATTGAGCATTTTGTATTTAGTGTGTTAATAAAATAGTCACAAAAATTCAGCTAACTTGCTAATAATAAATACGTAAAGTCTCAGTCATAACTGGAACAATTTGGGACCTTTCTCAACCTGAACAAATTCCATGAACTAATGAGGAAGGTTGTCTATTTCTCAGCCTATCTATTAAACCAAAGTTACTGTGTTCTAGAAAATGGGACTCACCCTTCTGAGAACTTAGGTACCAAAGCCTTGTGCCTGAATGCTCTTTGATTGTGTTTGTTTACTTTAACTTACTGGAAAGAATTGTAATTAACTTGTCATGTTGCTGCTAAAATCTTTAGCCCTTGGAGAATTACATCAGCAAGTGATGTCCGTGCTATTCAGGGGTGCTCTGCTTCAAATTCAAAAGAAATCATCACTGTTTTGCATGTTAACATAGTCTTTGAAGGAGTCTGAAGACTCTCGTTAACTAACAAAAGTCTCACATTGTGACTGTACATAAACAAATGTTCTTCATTTGCTCATGGTGAAAAAATTACTCTATAAAAATTAGTCTTTTTACCTTTTCAGACTTTCTCATACATTTCTTTAATTCTCTCATACAACTTAGATCCATGATCAAAGCTGTCCTTTGGCAAATATCATCTGTGAATACTGTGGTACAATCCTCATCAGAGAACAGGTAGGAATCTCTTTTGCAAATCACTATTTCCTTAAGAGCTTAAAGAAGTGCTATGGTTTTTTTTAATTAAAATTTTAAATCAATAAGGCAAAATCATTATGTGTTGAAGCATGCTGCTGTGCAAAAAAATTATATAAATTAATATATATTTCAAAGGAACAAAAATCTAGCATTTGTAGATGCTTAAAATTTCTGACTCATTTGCATAGTGCCTTTGTTTATATTCCAATGGTAAGCGGGGCATGGTGGCTGGTGTACACCTTTAATCTCAACAGTCAGGAACCAAAGGCAGGTCTCTGTGAGTTTGAAGCCAACCTCATCTACATAGTAAGTTCCTGGACTACATAGAGAGACACTTAAAAAAAAAAAAGGATTCCATTGGCTAGGGATGGAGCTCAGAGGAATAGAGAATCTACCTAGTGTGCCCAGCACAGGCAAAGAAATGAACAAAATTGAACCAAAACATATAATTTTAAAATAAAAACAATTGAAAGTAAAGGGCCCCACTTAAAAACAGACTTATAGAAGAATATATTTACGCACTGACATGAGGGCCTGGTTGTCCAGAGGTTGGCTGAGAGAACCAGGAAGCAGGAGAAAGCTCACCTGCTGAGTAGCACAGTACTGTGCAGCGCCAGCTCCTGGGGCATGCAGAGGCTTCCGGAACCACTGCTGAGCACCATCAAAGGCAACAGTTGTAATAGAAAACTGTTGTATTTTAATTACTAATAAAGAAAGGAAAATTCCATCCAACTGCTATCTGTTAACATTTAGGGAGTTTACCACAAAGGATGAATATTAGTCACAAAATCTGTGTGAGCCCCAAAAGTCTGTAAGTAAAAACTCACTGATTACTTACTTAATAACAAGTTGACTAAATGTTCCCGTGTACCTGTTAGTAGTGTTTTTCCAAGAATCCTAATTTGAAGGTGTTAAACATCTTGCTTATGAAGTCATCCCATACCCCGGTTTTCTTTTTTGTTCTCAATATTTAAAGGAGACTATGCTATACTTATATACTTATAAAAGCTCAACAAAAATAAAGTTTAATACAGATAAAAACCATAATGAAACATCAGAAAGACTGGACTTTGATCCTTACTGTGACATTAACTTCACCTCCCGTCCAAAACTATGGCTCAGTTTTAGTGAAAATTGGGCCTACTTTCACATGGCTTCTTTCCTCCTCCTTTCTGTCCCTCCTCCTCCTCTTCCTCTCCCTCCTCCTCTCCTTTCCTTCTCTTTTTCCTTTCTGTACTAGGGCTTCACACACCAAAGTTCACACATGCTAGGTGAGTGTACTCTACCAGTGGAGCTGTCTCTCCAGCCCCTTGGTACCTTTTCTGTGTTTGGTTGGTTGGATCTGGTTTTTGTTTGTTTGGTTGGTTTTGGTTTTGGTTTTGGTTTTTGAGACAGGGTCTCTCCATATAGCCCTGGCTGGCCTGGAACTCACTATGTAGATCAGTCTGGTCTTGAACTTACAAAGATCTACCAGCCCCTGCCTCTAAGTGCTGGGATTAAAGGCATGTACCATCACACCCTGCTCCCTTGGTACCATTTTAAAAATATGATCTTTAATGCATCTCACCCTAAAGAAGATATTTTTTGAGCCCCCAAATTAAAGGCTGAAATTTCTCCACCATCTTTCCTCATGGTGTGTATGAATTTACTGGCAGATGCTCCCAAGAGCATCAGCAATGCCAAGAAGAGAGGCAAATGCCAGGTCCTCATCAGGCCCTGCTCCAAAGTCATCGTTTATTTCCTAACCATGATGATGAAGCCTGGCTTCACTGGCGAATTTGAAATCATTGATGATCACAGAGCTGGGGGAAATGTTGTGAACTGTACAAGCAGGTTGAGTGATCAGCCCTAGAGCTAGGAAAATGAGAGAATAATCTGTTCCCATCCCGTCAGTTTGGCTTTATTGTTCTGACAACCTTACCTAGTATCATGGACCAAGATGAAAACACACAGGAGAGAAAATCCTTGGATTCTTTTTCTAGAAATATAAAACACATAAATAAGAAGCTTCCGTGGATTGTGCCCAGGGTCAGTTCTGTTTCCAGAAAAATATCAAATGTCTGGCAGTATTGATTGTGCTAACTGGTGACACTTCTCTTGAAGCAGCTAAGACAGTCCTATGACCACACGGTCACTTGAATCAAGTGTTGGGGTGCTGTGTCCAGCCTAGGATGCTTGTGTCTCTAGTATATAATAACCAAGTTCCCCAGTAGAGAGAAAATATGCCAGAGTTTCAAAGATAAGATAATTTATAAAAGATTGTCATATGGGAAGTAATGGATCTATTCAGAGGCTTTAATGAATGTGTGACTGACCGGTCCCTTACTAAATGGCCTAGACCACAGACAGGGCTTTGGATTTGCCATGGTAGTTGTTAGGGGGTGTTTTCTTAAAAAATACCACAAGAGGGCACTAGTTCTCTACAGTAGAAACAAACCCATTTTAAGAAATGAAGTTTAGTGAATTGTGTGATGTAAGATGTTAATATTTAATTTCTCTCAGAATTGTGAAGAAGCCATAGATAATACTTAGTTTTGCTTAGTATAAGATTTTTTTTTTTTTTTTTTTTTTGGTTTTTCGAGACAGGGTTTCTCTGTGTAGCTTTGTGCCTTTCCTGGAACTCACTTGGTAGCTCACTTGGTTCACTGGCCTCGAACTCACAGAGATCCGCCTGGCTCTGCCTCCCGAGTGCTGGGATTAAAGGCATGCGCCACCACCGCCCGGCTAGTATAAGATTTTTAAATGTACTATCATCATTGAGAGCATATGCAGGAGAAGTCATTTTTCAGCTTTCATTTTGATTTTCAGATGCCTAATCATTATGATCTAGACTGCCCGACGGCTCCAATCCCTTGCACATTCAGTGTTTTTGGCTGTCATGAGAAGGTAAGTTTTCTTTGAATTCTGGAATATGAATTTCAAAAAAATATACTCAGGTCTATAACTGAAAAAATACCAACAAATTTAAATTTAAGTTTTTAGAAAACAGTTATATATAAACACTGTTTATAAAGTGTAAATTATTATGAATATTAATACTATTACACACATAATAATGGCTTAAGTATTTCAGTAGGAGCTGGGCAGTGGTGGCACACGCCTTTAATCTCAGCACTTGGCAGGCAGAGGCAGGCAGATCTGTGAGTTCGAGGCCATCCTGGGCTACAGAGTGAGTTTCAGGAAAGGCACAAAGCTACACAGAAACCCTGTCTCAAAAAAAAAAAAGGGATTTCAGTAGACATGACTGAACATATTTAGACTAAATCTTTGCCTTGTTTAGTTTGTATGTATGCACGTTTGCACATCAGTGTGTGTGTGGGTGCCTGTGTTCCGTGGCATGCATGTGGAGGTCAAAGGACAGTTTATAGGAGTTCTCTCCTTCAACCATGTGGATCTCAAGGCCAGGCACCATGTGGCAGGCACTGTTGCCATCTTACCAGCCTGTGGACTGGATCTTAACAGGCGGGAAAACAATGTCCAGAGCGGCTCTGGAAGATGGCTTAGTGGTTCCTAGCACCTGCCTACATCAGGTAGCTCACAGTGGCCTAGAACTGCAGCCCCAGGGAATCCTACACCTCTGGCCTCTGTAGCACCTGCATTCACATGCATCCCCAAACACACACACACACACATATCTGTAGTATAAAATAAAAATAAAATTCTACCAAAACATATCCAAGAAGACAAGAGAAAGTGAGTGAGTATTGTGACTTATTTTTATGTTATTCAATCCAGCAACAACATGGAAGATCTGAAGTAGATTAAGGAAAGGCGGTGTCTGAGCTTTTCACTAACGACACCCAAAATGAGGGCAGCCTGAGTAAGGAGAGTGAGTGGAGAGAGATCTAGGCGCTCCAGACGCAGTTAGGAGGGAAGGTCTAATAGTAACGAAGTAGATACGATGGACGGAGAAGAGAGGGCATCCAGAATGACTAGGTTTCTGGTCTTAATCACTGGGTTGGAAGGAGAGACGTCAACAAAAAGAGTGAACACAGCTGTCACAGCTGGAAGCTTAGAAAGAAAGACAAGGAGTTTTCATGGTATTGAGTCTACCCAGCTCTGGCACATTCAAGTGGAGATGGCCCATGTGTCGCTTAGAATACTGATTTGGAAGAGTAAGAGAGGGGATGAAGTGGTATTGCGATGCTACAAAATTTGTGTTACTGGAAAGAGGGGTAAGCGAGGAAAGAAAGCTGAACGAACAGTATTCAAAACAAGTACATCTGGTAAAGAGGAAAGTCCTGCCCTTGTCTCCCAGGCTAGTGTCAGGAGGCGGTCACAGTGGGAAGTGTCTGACAGCTTGCTGTGTGTGTTGGCCTCGTTCTCTCTGGGGTATGCAATTACATATTTGCTTCTCTGCTCTACTTTATAAATACTTATAATAAACATACTTCATAGTTTAGAAGATAAAATAGAAAGGTAACTCATATACTTAAATGTTATGAGGAAGTTCTGTATTGTGTGCATAGAGAAAAAACTTGAAGCATATCAAAATATTAAGACAGATAATAGGTAGCCTATTTCCTTTTTAGTCACCTGTATTTTCTGTTTTTCTGTGATGTACATTATTTTATAATTATGATTGTCATAGAACATTTAGGATTTTTGATTGTCTTAGAATACTATGGAGATGGTAGTTTACAGTAAGTCAGCATCATAAGTGGGAGTTGAGGACTTGACAGGCGGGCTCGGGTAGCCTTAAAGGGGAGAAAACGATAGTGGCTAAAAGAAGCATGATCTGTAGAAACCTTTGCCTTGTTTTTCTAATGCAAAGGGTTTACGCATTAGAGGAAGGAGCATGTGGAAAGAGACCTGGGTGTTTGTTGTCTTTGAGTCAACAAAGAACGATGGGTGTAGATGCTATGTTGACAGAAGAGATTTATCAGAGTAACAGCTGAGTGTTCATCAGTTAACTCCAGTAAAGTAAAAGGATTACTTCATTGGATCAGGTGACAACACAGAGAAGTGATCAGGGTTTGAGAGAAATTGTGATGCTACTCTTCAGACCTCTTGTGTGCCTGGCCAGGTTCTTTTCCTTGTCCTCAGTGAGTGTTCCCAACTTGTGGCTTGTGCTTCGTTTCAGATGCAGAGAAATCACTTGGCGAGACACTTGCAAGAGAATACCCAGTTGCACATGAGACTGTTGGCCCAGGCTGTTCATAATGTAAACCTTGCTTTGCATTCGTGTGATACTTACGCTCCCTCCCGGGGATGTTGTCCAGAGGACCCAAATTATGAGGAAACTATCAAACAGTTGGAAAGTCGCCTAGTAAAGCAGGACCATCAAATCCGGGAACTGACTGCCAAAATGGAAACTCAGAGCACAAATGTAAGCGAGCTCAAGCGAACCATTCGAACCCTTGAGGACAAAGTTGCTGAAATGGAAGCACAGCAGTGTAATGGGATTTACATTTGGAAGATTAGCAACTTTGGGATGCACTTGAAATCCCAAGAAGAGGAAAAACCCGTCGTCATTCACAGCCCTGGATTCTACACAGGCAGACCTGGGTACAAGCTGTGCATGCGCCTGCACCTTCAGTTACCAACAGCTCAGCGCTGTGCAAACTATATATCCCTGTTTGTCCACACAATGCAAGGAGAGTATGACAGCCATCTCCCCTGGCCCTTCCAGGGGACAATTCGCCTTACAATTCTTGACCAGTCTGAAGCAGTAATAAGGCAAAACCACGAAGAGGTCATGGATGCTAAGCCAGAGCTGCTTGCCTTCCAGCGTCCCACAATCCCACGGAACCCCAAAGGTTTTGGCTACGTAACATTTATGCACCTGGAAGCTTTAAGACAGGGAACCTTCGTTAAGGATGATACTTTATTAGTACGCTGTGAAGTCTCTACCCGCTTTGATATGGGCGGCCTTCGGAAGGAGGGCTTCCAGCCACGAAGTACTGATGCAGGAGTGTAGCATCCATTTACTTGTGTTAACAACTACAAACCACACAGAAAAACAGTGCCTTCCTTGCCTGGTCCCAATAAACAATATTCAAACAAGCAGTGGGAAAGGTATAACACCAGGCAGCAAATGTCATCAGTGAGGTCTTTCTACTTCTTACTGTTACAGATATCTGAGGTAGTTTTCATGGGAATCTCCATGTCCTCTGTGTCTTCAAAAACTTAGCATTTGAAGGGCCTGTGGCACATCTGTTTGTTAATTAGTGTACCTCTTCATTGTACTTCCATGGGCTTTTTCCATGTACTTCACTGTCAAAAAAAAGGGTCGGAGTTAGTGTACTGAAGCTCAGTTGTTTAATAATTCTAGGTGCCTTAGAAACTTAGGCTGTTTTTAGGACACTTGTGGACTGTATTAAACGTGAGAATCACTACTGCCTTGTGCTGACGCCAGGGAGAAAGTTGCTGCTCTGGTGCCGAGTTCTCATTTTAGTTGATGCCTGTGAATTTCAGAAGCTTTGAAGCATGATCCCTGGAAAGCCTAAGTTCTCATGTGCTCCCTTCCCTGTTGTTCATTAAGGGTCCGGGGACTGCTTTAGCCCTTGCCTATTTAGTGTGAACACCTTGTCTCCTGAGCACCAAGTGTTTCTTTCCTGCTTGCATATTTGGAGGCTCCAGGCCGCAGCTTCTCCAGTTTGTAATGCTGTGGTAACGTGGTTGCCAGCTGTCAAGTGTTAGTGCCTTGTAAGCCGTCTATCTGTTCAGTGCAGCGCACTTTCCATGTCCCCACACATGTTTTCTGTTGCTCGAAAACACAAAATCACCAGCATAAACATGAAAAGTGACCCAGCTCATCGGCCATTAGATGGCATCTTATGGATGACTACAGAACTCTTACAGTCAGGAACCTTGTCTGCCCTCTTGACTACCTTTTGATTTAGCTTATATAATTGAAATCAGTTTGATTTCCTCAAGGGGCTGGAGAGAGAGCTCAGTTGTTAAGAGCTGGCTGCTCTTCCAGAGGACTCGGGTTCAATTCCCAGCACCCACATGGCAACTCACAACTGTCTGTAGCTCCAGTTCCAGGGGATCAGACAACCTTATACAGACATACATGCAGGCAAAACACAAAGGTACATAAAATATAAATAAATAAAATTGATTTCGTCAAAACAGAATTTGTTAAAATTTGAGAAGCTGTAGGTACTTGAGAGATGACTAAACCAAGGTTGGCCGTCATAGTGGTTGTATGGACACTCAGCTTGAGTGGGTGGTGTCCAGCTCAGTGCCGGTTCTGAGCCTATTCTGTAGAATGTACTGGTGCGGCCAGATGTTCCTAATGTGGGGAGGCGATTGTTACGCTGTTATGTATTTGTTAATGGCCTGTGCATATAAAATACTGTGGAATCTAGTTCTCAGGGAGTCCTACAACTAATTAGAGCGTTTATAAGGAACCTAAGGGGATGTCTGCTGCTGTTTACAAGGGATTGTTTAAGTTTTCTGGTAATAAGAAAAGGCACTGCTATCTCCGGCCACATCAGAGCCCCTGGGCAGCGCTAGATCTGCCCTGCTTTCCAGAGGACGCTCAGAGACCCTGGCGGAGGAGAGAAGTCTGCTTTTCCGTTGTAGCCTGTCCCCGCAAGTGTCACCTCGACCTCTCCATTTCTCTCTCTGCTTCTATTCTATCTGTAAAGGTGAGGGAAAGACCATGTCCCCACCTTCCCACAAGCTCCTCATGGTCACCAGTTGGTTTCCTGGTGGCCTGCGTCCTTGGCTGTGCCTTCAGCCCGAACCTCTTGCAGCACCTCCTGCCTAGGGAAGCCTGTGTTACCCCATTCCTGCAGTTTGCCACTGAATAAATGTGGGGGTTCTTGAAAAAGCAAGCCGTAGTTACTTCTGTATTTATTTTGAAAATGTACTCAACTATTTGAGGGCCAATTTTCTGTATGTATTTTTAATTTTTTTAATATTCCATAGTAAGCATTTTTATCAGAAAGTTAAATGTCACCACAAACTATCAGCTGCTCTTCCCCTCTCCGTTTTAAAAAAGGAAGTGATATTTAAAAGCTTCCTGGTCAAATTTCTATTT
>CABHPH010142000.1:2310-29866 GCA_902168325.1 Peromyscus nudipes | reverse complement strand
AGCATGGTGATGTTCCTGCCTGTAAAGCAAGTTGGACTGGATGTTTCTAGTGTATGTGTTGAGAAGCTCAATGCTAAGCCACCAAACAGTGACAATACTGGCTTTACCAGTGGAAAAGTGCTGTGACTGTCCCTACTACTGACACGAATGCTCTGATGTCCAGCTGAAGTGCATCTTAACGTAGTTTTATAACTTCCCGCATTTGGTGTTTGTAATAAGCCAACCAATTACTTTATGATACTCAGTCGCCGTGAGTGCAGAGAGAAAATAATCAGGCTGACATTCAAAGACAACTCAGAATCAGCTTCTAACCTAGAAAGCTGGCTTCTTTATACACACTTCTCAGTTGTCTGTCATTTCACCAGCTGGTCTGTAAAGCATCTGACCTGTGTCTACAGTGTGCTGGCCATGGTTTCTTAACAATCTAGAACATTGCTATTTTTAAAACTGTTTTCTTCCAAAAATGTCCAACTTATTACTAGAGAGTTTTCTCCAAGTCACATGTTTTCCTATTAGAAATCAGGCCAGTTGGTGATTATAGCTTGGTAATTGGTTACTGTCCTTTGGCTGTGACCATTTCTGGCCGTTCAGCTTTCGTTCAGAGATTGAAGAGAAGGAAAGGGTGAAGTAGAAAGCAAGAGCGCTTTTTCACCCTAATAAAATCAACTGACAGGTGTTGGATGATTTCTCAGTTACATTTTATGACCGGCATAAAGCTGAACTTTACCAGTATCAAGAAAAGTGAGACTAACTTGTGAATTATGTGTGCAATTAGACTGTGTTCTCCTTACAGAGAAGTTGCTTGCTACTGCTTTATCTAGAGTTTCTTTAATCTCTTGTGTCCAGAAAATGTTTTAATTACTAGAGAGGTGGTTCTAACTTAAGACTTTGAAGTGTTTTTTTTTCCTGTTATTAACCCACTTCTTTTCTGACATGCCTCAAATTCTCTTCATTGTCTTAACATAAAATACCATTACTTTTGTTTGTTTGTTTTTTGTTTTTGTAGGGTGTTTGGTGATTACTTTCCCAGATGTCCTAAGCGGGTGACTAGAACACAGTCAGTAGTCATTTGATTGTTGTTGAAATACTCTCTAAATGTTAGCCTTCTCAGAACAGCTCATTTGTTTCATAGTTGGTGTGATTGTCTGTGGAATGGATTGGTGCTTCCCAATTCCCAGAATCCAGAAAAATGAACCAAATGTGATCAACCTGAACAACTTAACACTCAGTCACAAGCCTTGAGGTCATTCGAATGGAATTAACCTAGGTATCTCTCTGAATGTCACCTGTGTCCTTGATGTCTTAACTGCTCAACCCCCACCCGAAAAATTCAGGTTAATAAAAAAATGACACAGGAAAACAGTTCTAGTTGAAAACGTTGTGGAGTGTGGAGAGGTGCTCCTTAGCAGAACCCAGTCAGTGTCTCCTTAGCAGACCCCAGCCCTACCTGACAGAGAAGGGAAAGGGTAGCCTGCTGGACACTTGCCACTCAGAATGTAGCACAGTCTGTCTTCTGGAACCTCAGTTCTCCTCTGTGCAGGATCCAGGGGAGGGCTGAAGTCCTGTTCTGGTCACTGCTCATCCCCTGTTAGCATACTGTATGTACATGGGCCTGAGCAGTCAGTGGTAACACTTACTGAAAGCCAGGGTGGAAGGTGGCTGGTTTCTGGGTAGCCTGCTAGTCATGTCAGTTAGTTGGGAAAGTGAATGTTGTGCCTTCTGCTTCCTCCCCAGCACTTTATCATAGCAGTTCTCCAAGATGGAGGAACGGGGAAAGCCTAGTGCACATCTCTCACCCAGCACTGCACGAACGCCTGTTAGGTTTGCTCTGCTGTGTGGAGTCACCTTTAATGCCGCTCAGAGTTCTCTTTAAGACTGTTCAGTCCTGAAATAACTACACAGCTTGGAGTTGTCTCAGATTTTCCTTGGAAACTTGTGATATTTTATTATGATCCTTTAGAATTCTTTATTGTAATTCTTTATTGTGAATTGTAGCCTTTGCTTTGTGCCAACTTAAAATTTGTGTAAATGTTATGTGCAACTTTAATCTTATTTGTCTACAGGAGTATTTTTCATAAATGATTTATTTGGAAGTTCCTGGTTATGCAGCATATTCTAATGTTATTTTCTTACTTGAGTTAATTCCATGAGTAAGAGTATAATTTGGGGCACATTTTGCTAATATATATGATTTCAGGATTATGTTCCCTGGGAACTAAAGTGATTTAGCACAGATACTATATTTAGAGTCAGGAGATAGATTGTTGTAGGTCTCTGTGACCTCTGTGGCTAGCAGAATGATGATTCTTGGGAGGGAGGAAGACAGTTCAGTTCAACTCGAGTGTGTAGTTGTTGTTAGTGCAGACTTCAGAAGTCTGGTTTATTTGGGGCACAGTTTGGTGAAAACTTTTCTGGTGATAATTAACTCAATCCTGTGTATACAATAAAACATACATAAATCTCTTTATCGAAATAAATATCTGATTTGACCACATCAAAACTTTACAAAGTGCACATGACACCTTCCATAATGGGTTCTGTAGACTGGCTAGAAAAACAAGCTTTTGATTAGGGTCTGGAGGAGGGTCAGGTGTGGTCTGCCACACAGATTGCACAAAGGTCACCAAACTGGAATGCTTGTCTGTTCCCAGCCTTCCTGATGGATAACAACAGGTTATGCATTCCTTCTCTTGAAGGAACAGCCCTGTGCTAACATCCCAGGTTCCGCTAGTGCTTATCCATGAGCACCAGGGCCTCCACGCCTCCTACATATTTTACTTCTGCTGACCACATATGTTCAGCATTATTTGTGACAGTTTATCTACCTGTAAAGTGGGTACTAGAATTTGAAATTTAAATACTATGGAGTGGGTAACAGTAATACCTAGGTCTATTTTTGAAGGTATTTTGTAGACCTAGGGAGGCTGCTTATAATTTTATAACCGAAAAACTATAAAGAGAAATCTGACTTTAAAAATCAAAATGCAAAGGTCAGATGGTCACAAGCCTACTGTGCTCAGAGTTTTGCTGTGGACTTGGTAAGCGTTCTTTCTAATGCTTTATACTCCAAGAATATTCACACTATGAGGGGGGAGGGTAAAGATGAGGTGTGGGTTGTAGTAATGTTAGGTTTCAATTGAGCAGGTTTGTTTAGGCACAGATGGAAATAATTGTCCAGATTCAATGCCCCACACCAGCCACAGTGCCATGTGATGCTATGTAAAGCAAGCCCTTTGTGGCCCTACCAATTGTCTAGCCTCACGTGGTCTCCCTCCCCTACCAACTGCCTAGCCTCACGTGGTCTCCCTCAAGCCAATGTAGCTGATTGCAGGATTGATGCAGAGGGAAAGTCTGAGGTTACTATGCTAAGGAGGCTCACTGCACTCAATCTAATAGATAAGTATGACATCTTTCCAAACCCAGATCACTAATGTCCACTCATGCTCCTCTTGCAAGTCCAACTTTCATTTGTGCCTTAGCTGTAAAGATATGACCAAAACAACATGCCTTGAATTTTTTTGAGCATAAGTGTAGATTGACATACCTCCTCCCCTTCTTTCCTTATCACCTGTACAATATACTATTGCACAGTATCTTTACAAATGAGTATCCAAATATTGCAATGGTTGTAATAAAATAACAAGATTGATTTGCTTTAGTGTTACTCCGTTTAGGGTACTGGGCGTCACTATGACAAGAAGAAAACAAATACCAGGCGCTAGTTTCTATTTGAAATAATAAAAAAAAAAATCACAAATACCTTGACCCTTCTGAAACAATAATGAGGACTTACTGTAGTCCCTGATTTTGGCAATCAATGATTTCTGGCCTGAAGCTTCAAGTCTGTTTGAAACACAAGCCCAGAGACAAAGTTTTCTTCACTGTGGGCCCAGTGAAAAACGTGACTACATGAATTGATTTCCAACAAAAACTCCATTCTCCCCATTTCCAAGCCTGTGGATTCGCTCTGCCCTCCCCCTCCTTACCAAACTCCCCTAATGTTTTGTTTCTATGTATGGCTGTTTTGCTGGCATGTATGCCTGCACACCATTGGTGTGCCAGGTGCCCTGGGAGGCCAGAAGAGGGCATTGGATCCCCTGGGACTGGGGCTGCAGATGGTTGTGAGCTCTTAATTGAGTGCTCTTAACAAGCCATCTCTCAGTTAAGAGGTATTTATGTGTTTGTCTTTAAGATAAAGCTGCTCCCATTATAGGGCTAGTAAAAGATTTTGTAGCCTTTTTATCTAAAATTGACTCAGCAACCCTGAGGACAATATGAAGCTGGTAAGACATGTGAGTGCCTTAGAAGATGCCACCTTAATTTTAAATTCCATACATGAAACACTGTTAATCTAGAATAACCTTTTTTTTTAAATTTAGCATTCCACTTCTATTTTTGGTAAGCCTCACAAAATAAGGGGGAGAGCCATTAAGGAAGACACCCCAACATTGACCTCTGGCCTCCATATGCACACATGTTGCAGATATAACCTCAACATGGACATATGTGCATGTGTATCCCCAATGTGCACTTTATATGCATGCATATCCCCCCCACATGAACATGTACAAACAAAAATTAAGTAAAAACATGAAAACAGTCATAGATGCCTTTTACCAGCTGAGCCAGCTCCTCAACCTGTGTCCACATTTTATTACACTTTATATTAGGACCAGCATGAGTAAGAGTACTTCACACTGTAATAACCTTACAAAAATAATTCTTTGGTTTTGAGTGTCCTGTCTCTGAAATGCCTGAGGCAGCCAAACGGGGAAAGGTTTGCTGTGGCTCGTGCTTTGGGGTGATTTGGTCCATGGCTGACCCTGTTGCTTTGGGCTTCTGGCACACTGGGCCTCAGAGTGCACATTCCCGATATGCTAACTCCCTCCAACAGGCCCCACCTCTTAGAAGTTCCAATGTCTCCGAATGCTGCCCCAGGTTGACGCACATGACCTTCAGGGGACATTTCAGATCCAAATTATAGCAGTTGAGTTGGAGATTTTTACATTTCAATATGAAACTATGTGCTGTGGGATAATGCTTTTGTACACTGGTTTAATAAAACACTGGCCAGTAGCCAGGCAGGAAGTATAGGTGGGGTAAGCAGACAAGGAGAATTCTGGGAAGAGGAAGGCTGAGTCAGGAGTTGCCAGCCAGACACAGAGGAGGCAAGATGGCAAGGCAGAACTGAGAAAAGGTACCATGCCACATGACTAAACATAAATAATAATTATGGTTTAATTTAAGTGTCAGAGCTAGTCAGTAATAAGCCTGAGCTAATGGCTGAGCAGTTATAATTAATATAAGCCTCTGTGTGCTTACTTGGGGGACATGAGTGGGAAAGACTTGTCCCAACTGCTGACCAGGCAGGACCCGAGAAATTTCCGGCTACAACTATGTCTGATCACAGACTTCATACTCCAAAAAGCTAAATAAAACCACACTAAAAGGCAGATTTCAAAATCCTGAAAAGGATAATTTAAAAAATAATTATGATACGGCTCATACCAATACCAAATGAGCATGTGCTAATTTTGTGAAATCTGGCTGCTTTTTGGCTTTCAGCTAACCACAAGGCAGAGTTGTACCTAAGTCTCAGAACTGCAGAACCCTGAAACTATGTACTAGACTGAACAATGCTGAGTTCACTCTAGCAATTCTCCCCACACCCTGTGCTAAAAGCTCCATGAAACGTGTGGATTGTAAGTAGAGCAGGGCCCAGTGGTGCGGGCCTACAAGTAGATGGAGCACAGGTTCAAAGCCCGCCAGTGAGCTGGTAAGCCTGACATCCCAAGACATGGCACAAGTAGAACTGACTCCTGCAAGTTGCCCCCCCGACCGCCACTCATGCATGCACTCATACAGAGTACACAGTTTTAAAATACATTTTCAGTGAGGCCTAGGATGGTAGCCTATCGGTAGAACACTTTCCTGACAGTTATGAAGACTGAGACTCAGTTCCCAGAACTGAAGAAAAGAAAGTTTTGAGATACCACTTCAGTCTATTATCATACTATTTGGTCAGTTACCTACAGAACTCCAGACTAGAAGACTGCCTGACAAGACTACAGAGCAAACCCAATGTAAGAACAACATCGGAGATGCTGAAGAGATGATCCCAACCCTTAAGAGCGCTGCTGGCTGCTCTTCCAGAGGACTCAAGTTCAATTTCTAGCACCCGTATGACTGCTAACAACCATCTGTAACTCCGGTTCCAGGGGATCTGATTCCCTCTTCCAGCTTCCATGGGCAATGCACAGACATAGATGCAAGCAAAACACCCATACAAATAAAATATAAAAAAAAAATCACTTTTTTAAAAAAAGAAAGAAAGAAAAAGAACACTGTAGCTGTAGGTGGCAGCAGAACTCTACTCCTGAAGAATACAGCCTTCAAAAAAAAAGTGTGAAATAGGATTAAGTTGGGGCCTCTGTGTCTTTAAAGGCTCCATAAATTTTCCTGAGATTGTACATAAGAAGTTGTACTAGACTCATTTTTCTGGGAAGCAAGTCCTTAATTTTTGCTCTATACCCAGTGAAAGCCATGAGGCATTTTCAGCAAATGTTGGAAAGCCCTGTTCCATTTATATACACCAATTGGTTGCCAAATAGCTTCAGGTTAGAAGCACTTGGGAAGTTATTAGATCTTACCATACACTGCCAGTTTGGAAAGTCAATGAAGAACTACATTTCGGCAGTTTTGTATGGTACAAGCTGTACATACAGACTCGTGCTTGTCCCCAGCCCCCCATTACAGTTGATGGTGGGTTCACATTTAAGATCAACTGCCTCATCCAAGTCTGTGTTTAGGAAAATGGACTTCTCAGGCTCCAGTCCATCCCCAGGACTGAACAATGAGGACCAGTGTGACATTAGAATCCCTAGCCATCCAGTCCCCTGGGCAGCTTTCTCAAGGTGTCTGATCAAAGAACCTCCCCCACGTGCTGACGGAAGTTCCTGTTAAGGGCTGAGGGCATAGCTCAGTGGTGAAGTGCTAGCCTAGCCTGCACAAGGCTCTTGGTTCAGTCACCAGCACTTTAAATAAATAAATAAATAAATAAATAAATAAATAAATAAATAAATAAATAAATAAATAAATAAGAAAAGGAAGAGGAGGGGGAAGGAAGGGGGGGGGTAGAGCAGAAGAAAGGAGGCGGGGAAAAAGCTGCCTCCACCTATGCCAAACCTGTAGCAAACTTGCTGCATTAGACTCCAAGGTGGGGCAAAGGAGTCTTTATTCTAAGGATGCTCCCCGACATCTGCGGCCAGAATAAGTGATCACCGGTATCAGGAGAAGGGCTGAGCGGAGGTGCATCAGCGTCAGATGGGACTGTTAAAATCATGACTAACACCGGTGTAGAAACTGGAGCATGTCAAAGTTTGCGCTCTGCTCATTAATGTGTGACTGAACCACCAGGCAAAACTAATTCAAGGAGCCCTTGGGGAGAGAGCCTTCTACAACCCACCAGGAGAAGCATGCTCCAACAAATGAGAACAGCAGAGTGAGATTACCTGCTTACAGATGAAAATGGCAATGTCCCTCAGGGAGGAAAAAAAAAGATACTATGGAATTTGACCCCCTACCCCTCACAAAAGATACTGTAGAGTTTGACCCAAACTAACACACAGCTTCACAGTATCCTGACTCTAAAAAAGAAACTAGAAGATCAAACACACAAAAATCCTAGAGACTCAAATAATCTTTAGGAAGGTCTGTTAAATACTGGAAGAAGGGGGTGTTTGAATTTTCCCTTATTTCCTAGTTTTAACTAGTTTGTTTGTTTGTTTGTTTGTTTGTTTGTTTGTTTGTTTGTTTGAGACAGGGCCTCTCTATGTAGCTCTGGCTGTCCTGGAACTCGCTATGTAGACCAGGCTTGTCTCAAACTCAGAGATCCACCTGCCTCTGCCTCCAGAGTGCTAGGATTAAAGGCATGTGCCACCCATGCCTGGCCCAATATTTTTTTTAAAAGATTTATTTATTTATTATGTATACAGTGTTCTGCCTACATCTATGCTTACAGGCCAGAAGAGGGCACCAGATCTCATTATGGATGGTTGTGAGCCACCATGTGGATGCTGAGACTTGAACTCAGGACCTTTGGAAGAGTGGCTAGTGCTCTTAACCAGTGAGCTATCTCTCCAGCCCCTGGCCCAATATTTTTTTTAAGTGAATAAAGACAGCAAACTATGAAATGGACTCCACACCTCTGGGTGAGAATTCAGGTCGGAACACTTATGTTCAAAACCAAGAACCTTGACTTGGGGGAGGAGACACTGCTGGAGATCCAGAGTTTATGTCTGAACTCCTTGGATTTATGTGGGACACTCACCGCTGCCACTTCTTCCTGCCATTCTTTTCTCTTTATAGTTTAATGTATTTTAACAGCAAACTTACAGGAACAGCCCAGAAGACAGACAGCATTAAAAACATGTACTTGAATGCAGACAACTCAGAAAAGTATAGTGATAAAAATGCTACAAACACCATTCAGTTGCCATCAGTAAGAAATTTACTTATTTTTTTAAAATCCAAATGCTGGCATTGTCCAGAAATTTTTAACAGGTTTATTTATAATTGTTATAAAGTTGCACTGTTGAAATGTGTTCACTGAAACATTTTGCTTTCATTGATGAGTTACATCTTGCATTTATATTAAAAATTCACACACAAATGAAAATGGAAAAACTGCCAATACCTGATTTCTGTCCCCTATTTTTCCACTCACAATCGTACACTTCGGTACCTTTTGATCCCGTGGAAAAAATATCTAACATTCAGAACTACTGATAACAGGAAGAAGAGGAAAAGAATTTTGGAAAATGAAATGTTTCCCCTCAAAGTGAACTCTTAAGCACATATACAGCATGCCAGCTGGGTATCTTTTGGTACAATGGTTGGTTGCGTGTTTGGCATGGATAGCACACAGACTGGTACCTTCAAAAAGGCCAACCAGATAGGCCTCACTTGCCTCCTGCAAAGCACCAATAGCTGCACTCTGGAAGCGCAGATCTGTTTTGAAGTCCTGAGCAATTTCTCACACCAGATGCTGGAAGGGGAGCTTGTGAATCAGTAGTTCAGTGGATTTCTCATAGCATCTGATTTACCAGAGTGCCTTAGTACCAGGCTTGTAACGATGAGGTTTCTTCACCCCTCCAGTAGAGGGCGCATTCTTGCAAGTGGCTTTATAGCCAGTTGTTTCCTGGGTGCTTTACCTCCTGTGGATTTGCGGACAGTCTGCTTTGTGCGAGCCATGGTATGGAAATCTCCTTACTTACTTCCCCTTCTCCTTCGTTGGAGCTCAGCGAGCCAGGCAGCGCTAGTGTCAGGGATCGGCGGTGGCATAGCCCCCACTGCAAACACCATTCTCTTCCTGCCGTTTAACTAAGTGACTTCTATCTTTTGCTTCAAAACTAGTCATGCTTAACAACTTCTCTTAGAAGTTTATCATAAAAGCTCACTAAGCTTTCAAATTCTTTTCTTTTGTTCTTAATTGGAAAATTCATACTTCGTTTAAACATCAAAAACATCCTCTTGCTTTCTGTGACACAATATCCACTGGAATTAAACTATGGCCATCAAGAAACAGGAACGAAAAGGCTAGATGTCCCAATTCAACATTCTCACTCTGGGTGTATGTGTATGTGGTGGGAGGAGGGGTGTGGCAGCCATGTATGTACAGGCGCATGTGTGTGGAGGCCAGAGAACATCCTCAGGGGCATTCCTCAGGCACCATCCACCTTGGTTTGGGGGACAGGGTCTCTTGGTAGCCAATTCATCAAGCAGGCTAGGCTGGCAGGCCAGAGAGCGTCAGGGATTCTCCTGTCTCAGCCTGCCCAGAGCTAAGATTGCAAAGTGTAAGTCAGCAAGCTGCCACCGAGCAAACGGATGAAGCCCTGGCCCTCTGGTGCTGGTTTGTAACTTTGTTTTGACTCCAGAGGGGGTGGGGGCTTTGGAAATGAAATCTCCCCTTGGAATAAATACTGAAGTTGAGCCGCTTCAGTGTTTCAGTTCCTTCTTATTTCAAGTAAGGTTAAGATGTAGCGATGTCTTTGTCAAGCGGGATTTCCAGCATCCTCTTGGTTTCTTCTCCTGTTGCTGCTGTTTTCCTCTCTTTAAATACAAGACTGTATCTTTTTCTTGTTGTTAAATTATCTCACAAAGTTTTATTTCAGTGTCAAGAATTGAACTCTGGGCCTCATGCATGTCAAGCCTGTACCCTACCACTGACCTATGCTCCCAACTTCCTAAATTAAAACCGTAAAGTGAGTTAATAAACTCACTTCACAGGACAAATTTATCATTCATCCATTTATTTATAATAGCATCTCATTTACTGATTCTTTAAATTTTGAAACCAAGTAATTAGTTTGACTTAAATAATTATATTGAACTATGTTTTATATACCATAAAATTCTCCAATGTCTGGGTGTCTCTAATCAAAACAGTATCATTCACAAGTGTAAAAAGGGGGGAAAAAACTCCAGCCCAAACATCCAGACTGGACGAAAGGTCAAAATGTTATGCATACAGTAGAATAGTCTTCAGCCTTAAAAATGAAAGAACAATTTAAAAATCTGCTGTATGGAGGGATTTTAGAGACATGCTAAGTGAATGGAGCCCATGACCAAGGACCAGCGCCACAGAGCCCTGCTGACAGGAATGATGTAGAATCACTACAACAAGTACAATGATGCCTGGCAGTTAAGAGGAGGAGCAGTCAGAGTCGGGTGCGGCATGGGTAGGGAGTTTCAGCTGGGAAGATGGCAATGCTCTGGAATGTTCTGGAGATGGATGGTGGCAAGAGTTGTACGACAATGTGATTTGCCTAATGCCACAAAACTGTAGGTTTAAAGCTGGCCAAAACGGAGCCAGGCATGATGACATGTGTCTGTGTGTCTGCCATCCCAGCACCCGGAAGACTGAAGCAGGAGGATCATGTGTGAGGCCAGCTTGAGCCACTCAGGGAGCCCCAAGTCAGCCTGGCAGCTGCGTAGTGTGCGTCCCAGTTGTTTACAGTTTGGGGTCAATGCATAACACTACTTGAACATACATATACATGAGGAGAGAGAGGGAGAGAGAGAGAGAGTACTTTTTCATTTCTCTTGGGTAGAAATCTAGAAATAATAGCTTTTAAGTTTAAATTTTTGAGAAACTGCCAAACTTACAAAGTTTTACATTTTGGCCAACAGTGGACAAAGGTTCCCATTTGCTTACATCCTTGCCAACTCTTGCTACTGTCTGTCTTATTTGTTGTAGTCAGCTGTTCTAGGAGGTATGAGGTGGTATCTGTGGTTTAAAATTAACATTTCACCCATGCCCAGTAAAGTCAGTCTTCATGTCACGAGAGCTTGTCAACCATTTACATGTTTTCTTCGGTGGACTTCTTGTTCACAACTTTTGCTTTTTTTCCCATTGAATTTATTGTCTTATTTCTAAGAATTCTTTGTACGTCTTGCTGCAAGTCCTTGACAAATACCTATTTTGCAAGTATTTCCCCCTAGTCTGTTGTCGTGGTGGTGTGTTTTGAACTGTCGATTTTCTTTTATTTTAGTGAAGTCTAATGATGTGTGTCTTTACAGACTGGAGGAGCTTTTTGCTTAGCTCATTGTTTCAACTGTTTTCTCCTGTCCTCTTCTAAATGTATCATTTTAGCTCTCATGTTAAACCTATTACCCATGGAGTTCATTTGTAAGTGTGGTGCTGGCAATAGTCTCAAATCACCTGTGTGCATGAGTATCTTGGGTCAACAACAACAACCATGAGTTGTTATTTTAAACAGCTCTCTAGTCAACTGCCTTGTACATTTATAAAACAATACAACAAGAAGAAACAATTGACTATAAATACAAAGACTTCTCATCTCTTGGTTCTGTTCCATTGACCTACATGTCTTTACAAGAGTGGCATATTGTCTTGATACTGTGGCTATAAGCACAGAAACTCAGACAAAGACAGATTTGAATCATGTCTTGTCTGTACCTCTGTCTAGCTATGTGACCTCAGGAACTGGGGCTTTAACTTCCTCATCTAGTAAGACTGGGATACTAAAATTTGCTTCATAAAATTACTCAGAGGACCCACACAAAACAACTAATGCACAATACTTATAATGGTCCTTGACCTATAGCTGATGACTAATAAATGCTAATTTATGTATTATAATTCATATCTTCCTTTTGAATTGACCATTTATCATTATGAAATTTGCATCCTTCTAATTGGCAATATCGTTTCTCTTGCTAACTGTTATTTTTACATGCTATATCTTTTTCCATCATTGTACTATCAGTCTGTTTCTTAATAGTTAAAGTGTGTCTCTTGCTGGACATGGTGGCACACATTTTTAGTCCCAGCACTCAAGAGACAGAGGTAAGTATCTCTTTGTAAGTTCAAGGCCAGCCTGATCTACATAGTGAACTACAAAACAGCCAAAGCTGCATAGTGAGACTCTGTCTCGAAATAAGTAAATAAACAAATAATAAATTGCATCTCTCATAAACAAAATTTTACTCCCCTCTGACCATTTTTGGTTCTCCATTGACTTATTTTAGTCCATTTGCATTTAATGTAATTACTAATATAGTTGTGTTTAACTCCAGGATCTTGTTTTGGCCATGATCCTTAGAGTAAGACTCAATCCAATACTGAGAATGTATGCCAAAGTCCCCAGCTTTGGTAGGACCTGAATCTCCTCAACATTATGAAGGGATGGAAATGAATTCACCTGTTGATCATGGTAGCTGCTGTTTTCCCTTCAGCTAGATTTGGTAGTTTGGGGTACCCTGCTATCTTCCCATTGCTGTGACGATAACTGAGATGCAGGGGAAAGTTGTCTTGGCCCACACTATAGATGCTTCAGCACATGGCCACTTGGCTTTATTGTTTCGGATGCTGTGGTGAGCAGTACATCACAGTGGAAATACATGGCAGGAACACAGTTTCTCACTCAATGGTAGCTTGGAAGCAAAAAGAAAGCTGAAGAGGCTGGAGTCCCAGTTTCCCGTTCAAAAGCATAACTTCCTTCTGCTAGGTCCCACCGCCTAGTGGTCCCCTGTCTCTCAAGAGATCTAGAGGCTAGTGACCAAGTCAACATCCAGCCTTTGGGAGACACTTGGTGCATTAACCATAACACATTCTCTGCTTAGGAATCAGCCTAACGGGAGGGAGACCTTGTCTGTGGATTTTAGTCATCCATCTCTATCACTTTCTCTTCAAGCCCCCACTCCTCCACAGCTTTTCATCTCAGTCCAGAGCCTGCTGCTGTCTGCTGTCACCCCATAATTTTGTTGGGGGTGGGGGAGACCAGGTTGAGCTTGTCTCACATGTTTGCACCCTCTCAGTAACCAGACCCCTCTCAGATGCCACCTGGACTGAGACATTGCCAGTTCTTTCAAACAATTGCTTTATACTTTTTTTTTCATCACTAGCTTTACCATTATTTGGCAGAGAAATTAATCTGACACAAGCCTTCCCCCATGCGGAGAACCAAAGGCCTTATGCTGATTCCATTTATTTAGTCCAGCTCAAGATTGCTCAAGCAGGTAGGAAACATTTTTCTTAGCAGACAAGTAAACTTGATCCTACATCAGTCTACAGAAAATAGAATTAAGTTACAGACAACAGAGCTATCCAAGATATTTAGCTGCTATCTGACTGGATTTGTTAAGAGTGACATGGCCGTGAGAATATGAAAGAATTTAGGAATTCAGGCTCTAATCAGAATACTGCTCAACTGAAGAAGGTATCCCCATTGCTTTATAATTCTTTTCAAAGATCAGTAAACTGAGCCCATGAAGCCAGACAAATTAAAAAAACAACCTAATGAGTGATGTGTGGGAAAGGCGTTCTGAGGAGTTGGGCAATTGCACTCTATAGGAACAAGGCCTACAAGAATATTTCTAAAGTATGAAACTGTTGGTTAAGGAGCCATAAATAGGACCCATTTTTTTTCTTGGGAACAGATGGATGTCACCTGTGCTTCACCTGTATCTCAAGAATGCTGAGGAGCAGTCACCAAGATTACACAAGATTATAGCAAGGTCCTCAGGTGGGGTGAGAAGAATCCGTTGGGTGTCTCCAGCTCTGTCCACACCTAAGTGAGTGACCTTGGTTACCTGGAAACACTGTGATCCTCTCTTCAATCCTGGTTCATCAGTCAGGGTCTAATAAGAGGACAAAAGCCACATCTGTTATTTTATTAATTTGTTTATTTATCTATATGAGTGTGTGTGTGTGTGTGTGTGTGTGTGTGTGTGTGTGTGTGTGTGTACCATGTAGGTGGATGTCCACAGAGGCCAGAAGAGGGTGTGAGATCCCCTGGAGCTTGGGTTACAGTTTGCTGAAAGCTGCCTAGCGTGGGTTCTGGCAACCAAACACAGACCCTCTGGTAGGGAAGGAGGCATGCTTAAACTTAACTGCTGAGCCATCTCTCTGACACACATATCTGTTATTTTAGCACAGGGTTTAATGTAAGATTTTGAGAAAATAAAACAGCCAAGAGGGAATGTGGTGGGCTCGCACAAGTGGCCACCACAGGCATCAGCCCCCAACCCTACAATGAGGCAAGCCCGAGTTGCTAACAAAGCACAGGCTGGAGAGGGGCCCTGAGGGCTGGAATTCAGACTCTGAAGAGGAGACCAATAGCACAGACTAGTATTTGGGGGTCAGGAAGGGACTTGTATATAGCAGGTATTTTTGACACGCATGATATTTAATAGGATAAAGCCCACTAGTGCCAGTTTCATAAATTCACTTTAAAATATGTAATTGGGAATTGACTTAGACTCATGACGTTTTTCTTTCTTTTTTTTTTTATGGTGGCATCTAAGTTAACATAGAGTAGAATAAACTCATTTAATAGACTTCCAGTTTTCCTCATAAGCTCAGGTTATCAGCTTCCATGGTATAGGATGCCTTTGCTTACTGCCAAAACCAGAGGTATTTAAAGGAGGTAGATTAAATCTGTACATTCACTTGAAAGTGTGTGAAGTGCTGGATTGAGCTCGTAAACAGGACTAAGCATTATCCAAAGGCTGCTCGGAAGTTTTTGCTAAAATCTGCTAGATTTATAAATGTAATAATCAGATCTGTCATACAAATGTAAAATCCTTAAAAGGGTGTTTGACTTGCTTATTGGCGCTAATGGCAAATAATATGACTTGTTGAATTCATAATTATTACATTTACTAAGTATTCAGGTTTTTTGCTTGTTTTTTGTTTGTTTGTTTGTTTGTTTGTTTAGGTTTTTTCTTTGTTTTTCGTGACAGGATTTCTCTGTGTAGTTTTGGTGCTGTCCTGGATCTCGCTCTGTAAACCAGGCTGGCCTTGAACTCAGAGATCCGCCTGGCTCTGCCTCCCAAGTGCCGGGATTAAAGGTGTGCGCCACCACTGCCCTGCTTTAAGTATTCAGTCTTAAAGCTACACTTAAACAAATAACATGGAAGAGGGGGAAAACCAGCCAAGTCTATTCTGTGTTCAACCCCCCTGCCTAGGACACTGGACTCTCCTTGCTCAGCTCTTGTCCATGTCCTTTGGAAGTGCCCAACCCTCAACTTCTCTGGCAACCATGAAACCATTATTCACCTCATCGCTCTGGGCTTAGCTGCTCTGCTCTTCCTTTTCTCTCAAGCCAGGATGCCTCCTGGAGCAAGATGCTACAACACTGGACTTGGGGCTTGGGTTCCAGCCACTCCAGTCTCCAAGGAAGCAGGCACCTTGGTCAGTTTTCCATCACTGTATTCCTAGCACCAAGAAAAGTGCTTATGCAGTGGAAGCTTCCGCTAGGTATACTGGGTAACTTGCCATGAGAATGGATGTGCACAGTGGTATACCATCATACCGTGGACGTGCCAGTGACTATAAGCGAATACACTATGTTAATCTCATCGTTCTGTAACTTAGAAGTCTGACTGGACTAGAACTGAGGTGTCAGGGCTGTGTTCCTTTTGGGGAGCTCCCAGGGATATTTCCTTGCCTATGCAGCTTCCAGAGACTGTCCACATTCCTCTGCATATGGGCCTTACATCACCACTGAGGTAGAATGTCCAATGACCATCTACCAGTACAACTACAGTGTAATTAATCAGCTGAGACAGCACCTCTCCAAACACTTTTATTAAGCCTTCGGAGGCCTCGAACTAATACTGCCCTTCTAAAAGTATTTATGCAGAGAGTAAAGCATTATAAATTTCTTCTGTCAAATAGAACCAGAAAGGAATATGCAAGGAGCCCATAATAAATATAATACAGTAAGCATTCCCTCTAGGTCAAACACTTGGGAAGGAAAACCTCTTGAAGGGCTTTTTTAGTGTTTTCTACCTTCCACAGAAGAGATGCTTCTCCAGAAAAACTTGCCTACCCAGTCCAGATGGCCAATAAAACCAAGGGCTAGGGCCTGGCTCTGGAGAGGAGGTGACAGGACAATGGAGCAGGTCGAACACGGGCAGTGCGGGGAGTTTGGAGGGCAGAATGCACCGTGGCCAGCTTTACTGTGCTTGCAAATTCGGGCAAGACACACTGGAAGCACTCTGCACCGCAGCACCCATGGCATCAAACAAAGTGACATTTATTGTATCTATTTTGAAAACAGACAATAAAAAAGGAGTTTAGTTTGTGATTCACTCAGAGCCCAGAGCTGGGTTACTTTGTCGCTAAACAACCTAGGGAACCCCTTGGCATAGACGATAGCCAAGAATCTTCCTGGCATGGGGTGGGGGAGGGGGGAACTGGTTAAAACTGCTACAGGTGACGCTCTTGCAATAGGTGTGATGGCCAAAGCCCACAAACGCCATACAATGTTGATGTGTACAGTCTGGGGTATTTCTGCACTAACACCAGGTGTGTCTGTCCAAAGAGAAACTTGTAAACTGTTTAAAGTCAGCAGCAATGATGTCCAGCAGCCTGTACACTTTCTATACCAGAGTCCATGTATTATCCTGACAACTGCCGTCCACGACAGAGACATCCACGATACAGAAAAAGGCGTATTTAAAACATGCACTGTTAATCTTATCAATGAAAAAAGCAAGTCCAAACATGACTAATTCCTTTGTCTGGATCAATAAATAATCTCAAGTGTGTGCTGGGTGTACTAACAAGGACCTAGCCATCAGTTAAGTTAAATAAACTGCAATGTTCTGCCCACTAACACACAATATTTAACTTATGGAGGTTATTTTAAAAGTTCTTTTGTGTGTGTGTGTGTGTGTGTGCGCGCGCGCGCGCGCGCACGCGCGTGCACATGCGTGTATGCAGGTGCCCTCAGAAGACAGAAGAGGGCATCAGATCCCCTGGGACTAGAGTTGCAGGTGGCTGTGAGCTGCCTGATGTGGGTGCTGAGAACTGAACCCAGATCTTCTGGTCTTCTGCAAGAGCAGAAAGTGTCCTTGAGCACCAAGCCATCTCTCCAGCCCCCAACTTGTAGACTTTAGACACCACATACAGAAAGATCAGTTTTTGCTTAAAATTCTCAAAGGAATTTGAACATTTCTCTTTGTGTGTGTGTGTGTGTGTGTGTGTGTGTGTGTGTGTGCGTGCATATATGGGTTCACACATTGTGTGTACATAGATGGGTGCGTGTGTGTGTGCAAGTACATGAGCACAGTGTGTGACATTTAGACATTTCTGTGACAGGTAAACATCTCTCTTTTGTCATTTTCTCTTGGAAGGACAAAATTAAAACATTTTTTAAAATTAGATTTTTAAAGTAGAATGCATCAAAAGCACAGTTGTGGTCGTATTTCAGAACTTTGCCCACAAGGGTGACACTATCAAGGCTTAGATGAGCTTGAATGGCCTCTTCTTCTATTGGTAGGTTGTATATTGAGATTCCATCAACAAAATTTCCAAAGACTGACCAGATCCTGAAAGGGCAGCACATGTCAAGAGCAGGATCAGGAGAAACTTTCTATGTTTTTCTGAGCTTCTATTAGCAAGACCAACAGACAACTATAAAGAGGAAGCCAGAGATTCAACATAGACAAAAAAGTTCCCCTTCGCCAACCTGAAGAGAACAGTAGTAAGGACCTAGCACAGTAACAAAGCAAGCAGCCTCAAATAGCATCATGAAACAGACGTGACAGGAATCCCAGACATTTCTGCATACTTCTGTAATCTCAGAGAATAAATGTCCCTCCAAATAAAACGTGCCCACATGCCCATGTCTCTCTGTCCATGTAAAAGCCCAGACACATTCCAGTCCCTCTACTTCTCTGCTCAAGAGGCAGTCTTCTTGCTCCAGCATAGCCTTCCCTAGAAGCCAAGACACTTAGAACACAGGTCATTCCAGACACAGGTCTGGCTCCCCGAGAGCTCTGAGGTATGTGAGTCCTGTCTGCTACTGAGCCTTTTGTTCTGAGCTATTTCACCACGTTTTGAAGGGGCCCACTGTGTTTAGTCTGCAAACACTCCACTGGAAATGAGCAGTGCAAGGTCCTATGTGCAAATATTCACGAACATGTTTTTTTTAAACAATACACGTTTTACAAATTCAAGTGAAACCCAGGTACAGACTAGGTCAGTTGCTGTCTTATGCACAACAGGAAAGTGGTCCATTCCTGAAACTAGAGGAGTAAGGCACCAGTGACTGAGAAGGCTCATTCCTGGAGACTGGGAAGAAGCCTGAGAGGGACATGCTGAGGCTGAGTCCAAGACAGAGATTCTGCTAGGCTAAAGCCCTTTGTGTAGACAGCACATGACATCTGGACATACTCGAGGATGGCCCCTCACCCATGAGCAGGATAATGCTTTCAAGGAAACTGCAATTAAAGTAAGTGATAAGGACACATTCCCAGGACCATGTGTGGCATGGGCTACAGTTGACTTCCATGTTATATAGAACCTCTACTACTCCTTCTACCCCTTGGCTTCTGCTTCATGGATCATTAGGGGAACGGCAAGGGCTGGCATGTTCTAGATGCTCATGTGTGGTCCAAGCTTCTGCGACAGTAATGCCAGAGCATTATATACTAGGAGCATCAGCCAGTCCAATAGGATGGGAAGGGCCCAGAGAGGAGGATCCAGGTGAAGCAGGTGAGGCTGGAAGTCAGGAGAACAATGGCATGATGAGCTAGTCACAGACACCACAGTGGGGAGGTTTACAGGTATTTCCCGGGGTCATGGAGACTTGGCTTGTACCCTAAGAAATAAGGCAGTGCCACTCAAAGCAAGAGCCCCTTGGTGATCCATGGAGGAGATACATCCACATAGTCCTCATCCTGGCTACCAAGGAGGGATGCGGAAATCCTGGAGAAGTCAGCTCAGCTGAGGGAAGCACAGTTCATCTCGGAGTCCTCCTGGCTGCCACTTGCTCCATCTTCTAGTTCCAGTTCATCAGGGCTATCGGGGATGCTGGGCTCACTGGAGCACTGGCGGTGTGGCGGCGGGAAGCTGGGCGGCAGCAGCAGGTGCTTGTCCTCGCTGTCAGCCTCCTCCCCTAACCCTGAGTGCATCATGGTGGCCATGGCCAGCAGCTGGATGTCCGAATGGGCATTGGCCACTGTGTGCCGCCGAACACTGCCACACTTCTCCAGGTACGCCTCTCCTTCCTGCTCTGTTAGCGGAGTCAGGACCATCTCATTCAGTGGCCGTCCAACTGAGGTCATCAGAGAGGCATAGTTGAGGACAGTCACCTTGGGCCGGATCCTGGAATGCCTCCTGGCTGCAAGAGGAAAAGGCAACAATGGCTGTGACTGGGGGAAGGTAACAAAGAGTGACCAAAAGCTTCTCCTCAGATGGAAGAAGAGGAAGGGAGAGGCTCAGCCTCGGGGAACAGCTTTAGGTGGGGCCCCGCTGAATACAATGGAAGACATGACCATCTTCATGTCACACAGCTTTACCTGTTTACACCAGATCCTGTATCCAGTCAACCAGAACCCCACAATAAACGCTCACCTAAAACTTTTCTGAATGGAGTGAACACACATGCCCCCCTTTCCAGGTGCTGCCTGAGCCTCACTGAATTGGCCTTTAATTCCACTTTAACCCTCTTCTCTGAAGGCTTACACATTAGCCAGGGCTTCAGAACCCTGCTCAGAAGGTGACGTCTGCAGGAGGGCTGGGGTGTCTCAGGAAAATTTTGCCTTGCAAGTATGAGGACCTGAGTCTGATCCAAGCAAAAAGGCCAGATGTAGTGAGCTGCCAAGTCCAGAGATGGGGAGGTGGAGACAGACAGATCCTCGGTACTGATTGGCCAGCCAGCCTAGCCTATCTGGCAAGTTCCAGGTCAGTGAGGAACCCTTTCTCAAAACCCAAAACAAACAAACTCAAACCAAAAACCAAACAAACAAACAAACAAACAAAAGCCCAGGGGCTGCGGAGATAACTTAGTGGATAAAGTGCTTGCTGCAGAAGCGTGAGGACCAGAGTTCAGATCCCCAGAACCCATGTAAATACCAGGTGGGTATGGTGGCTGCACTCAGAAGGCAGAAACAGGAGATCCCTGGAGCAAGCTACCCAGCTGGACTAACTGGTATCAGTGAGCTCTGGGTTCAACCGAGAGCCCCTGTTGCCATGAATAAAGTGGAGCGTACTCAAGAAGACTCCCAATGTCAACCTTGGGTCTACAACTGTTGCTTTTTCAGCACTGTGTTCCAGAAACTGCGGAAGCTTTATATGCATGAGGCTATGTGGTACAAGCCTGTTATCCCAGCTACTCAGGGAGCTGAGGCATGAGGATCTCAAGTTAAAAGCCTGCCTGGGCTATAGGGCAAGTTTAAGGCCCATCTGAGCAAGTGAGACTCTGTCTCAAAATATAAAGTTTAGAAAAGGCTGGTGGTGTAGCTCAGTGGTAGAGCATTTACCTAGCATTAATGATGAATGACGACCTAGGTTCAAATCTCATAGCCACACACACACACAAAAAAAAAAATTAAAAATGTTTAGTATGCATTTTGGACTCCTGCTAGAAAGCTGAACCTAAATCACAGCATATGGAGACATTGTTAGTGTCTACTTTAAAGAAAAGAAAACTGAGTATCAGAGAGCTAGGAATTTACCCAAGGTAACAGAGCTAGAGCACAGTCAAACTGGGGCTCCGATGAGTTTGGCATCACTCCGGACCCTGCTTTCCCTAGCTGCCCATACAAAGCCACCAAGAAATGTTACAGGCAAAGCACCTTGAGGGAAGGACAAGTCCGTGGGGTTCACAGACGGGGAAAAATGGCTAGGACCATCAGAAACCTGGCCAAGGATATACACTGGAGACATACAGAGTGGTAGAAGGTCCTGAAGAGGGCGGAGGAGGACAACATTCTGAATGTTGAGAACAGCCTGAGCAAGTCGCTGGATGAGCCCCAGGGTCACAGCCTTGCAGGAACTCGAAGCATAGGAACAATGAAGTTGTGCGCATCCAGGTTGGCTAAGTGTGTCCTAGGAGGGCCCTATGATGACAGATGGAAGTCTCTGTGACACATGGGAGAGGCTATGTGTCATACACGAGAGAGGACAGAAGAGGGTGTGCTTCAGGAAAGGGCTCTAGCAGGAGGTGGAGCATGGGCTACTGCCAGAAAAGCCAGGGAGGGTGCAGAGACACATGGGAAAAGTGAATGCCAGTATCAGAGTACAGAAAAGAGGTGGTTCACAGGAGAGAGACCCACGTGATGAAGGGGAAGGGGACAATGGGCTCAGGACACCAATCACTGATACCACGGAACTCATGGGATGGGCTGTGGAGGAGCAGGACTCGGGTGACTTGAGCTAGCACCCTCTGAACTCTGGTAATAAGAAAGGCCACCCCACCCATGGGTGCTCACCAAGAGGCTGGTGTCTTGGAGAAGGAATTAAATACAGAATGCCAATGGACAATAAAAAAGAATCTGTGCATAGTACTTGTCTCCTCAGAGACAGCCACTTCTATAATGTTCTCAGTTTGTGAGAACAGCCGTGGGCTACTTTTATGATCATAAAAATGGACACTTCTATAACAGAAGCACCAAAGACTTCACAGCAGCAAGGACCCAGCTAAAAAATCATCCTCCAAACACTGCCATTAGGAACAACTCATTTCTCACACTACTTTTACAACCGCGCACTGTGGGCTGGCTACAGGGAAAATGCACAATCAGCCCGGCAGAAGCTGGGCCCAACAGCTTCAGAGGACATGTACTAGAAGTCGTTCTCTGTTCCTGAGGCAAGGCATCCATCTGCAAAGGTGGGGTGTGTGCAGAAGCCAGAGCCAAGAGAAGACAGGAGCTTTCCTGTTTCAGTTGTGAACACATACACTCCCAGGAGCTGGGTGATCCTCTAGTTGGGGAAGAAAGTACCACACTGCTACGAGGTTGAGTTGTTACATGTGGCTAAAACCTGAGAGGGACAGATTCGCCAGGGTGGGCCATCCATGCAGAGGACAGAGTTGGAGCAGGAGCTGGGGTTGGAGAGGACACAGGAGAAGCTGAGGGAATGCAGACTCGATGTGCGTCGCTGAGACATACTGCGTCTCTGGCTGAAGGAGTTTTCACGGGCCTCAACCTGCTGGCATGAGCCCAGAAAAGGTGTCTCTGAGGGTTTTCTGGACATCATCCATTTTTTACTGCAGTCAAGTTGTTGAAGGGTTCTACAGGCAGTGAATTAACAAAAGGCCACTTGGCTGCAGCTGAAAAGAGCGGAGAATTGAAGCCAGGGTGAGACTGAGACAGTCTTGTGGGGGGAGTGGGGAGAGAGTGTGTGTGTCAGGGGAACCATGCTGCCTTAGCCTTCAGCAAACACTTCCAGAACAACACTTTGCCAAATGCTGCACTAACTGTGCAGAGGCTGGGGGTCCAAGTCCAGCTGCAGCTATGTGCTGGGTGCCCAACAAGTGCTGGGTACTGTGCCCAGGAGATGCTTCCCCAATACCATTTCCTCCCGGCGTGTTGCAGAAGATGAAGTCTGCAGTCACAATTACTTACAGAGACTCAAGTCTGGGGCCCCACAGCAGAGCTCCTGCTTGTGACCTTCACAAGCTAGAAAGAGGTCAGGTTGTTTGAGTAGCAGTAACTGAGCTTTACAGGAAAGCTTCTGGTCAAGAGGAAAGCATCTGTGGTCTGCTGAGAGACTTACTATTTTAGTTGATCAGGGTCTATGACCTGGCCAAGGATTACCCCTAGCAAAGCAGGGTCAACTTAAGCCATGCTAAAGAGATAGGCAGAATTATCATCCCTTCGGTGAGATGCTCTATTTCCTTCTCAGAAGCCCCGCCCCTGCCTGAAGCTCAGCTGGGTCGGCCAACCTTTCTGAGAAGGTATAACTTTTCCTGGCCCCCACCTCGTTCATGTTTAGATGTTGACTGGAACACAAGTATGTTTTCTGCTACCACGGGCTTCTTTGCTCTTTCTCTAATGCTCCAGCCCGTCATGTAGCTGCTTGCTGCCATGTGGTGGACCTCCATTCCAGTAACTCAAACGGCATGCCCGCACCCTGACCCTTGCCTCCTCCATTTTCCTCCCCCAGGCTGAGATTTACAGCTTGCCTGTCCTGGGTTTTGTTTTGTTTGTTTTTTTTTCTTTTCCTTTTAATATTTTTCTCCATTCTTTGAAATTCCATGCATGACGTTTTGATCATATTCACCTCTAACCCCTCTCTCTAAGTCAAGCCAGATCCACTCACCCTCCCACCCCCTACCAGCTTTGAATCCTTTTATTTTGGGTTTTTTTTTCATGATAGGGTTTCTTAGTGTAACTCTGGCTATCCTAGAACTCACTTTGTAGACCAGGCTGACCTCTAACTCAGATCTCCAGCAGCCTCTGCCTCCCAAGTGCTAGGATTAAAAGCTTGAGTCACCACCGCCTGACTTTTTTTTTTTTTTTTTTTTTTTGCTAATAGGAGTTTTTCATTTCAACTCCAATAAAATTGTTCTTCAACTTTCTCTTAAAATTATTTTATTAATGAGCTCAAGAATCCCAAGAGGGGATCCTGGTTTCCCTGATATCAATGTGACAAATGTCAGAGCAGAGATAACACAAGTATCCTGGAAACCCAGGTAATACTGTGGGGTGTGTGTGTGTGGGGGGGGGTGTTATATATGTGTACACGTGTGTGGACATGCATACGAAGGAAGGCCGAGAGGCTGCCATCTGTATCTCTCTCAATCACTTCTCCACCTTATTCTTTTGAGACTGGCTCTCACACTGAACCTAGGCCTCACCAATTCAGTTAGACTAACTAGCCGGAAAAGCCTCAGGGATCCTGTACCTGGGCTTAAAGATGTACGACCATGCTCAACATTTTCAGCGTGGATTCTAGGGGATTAGGTTTGAGTCCTTACCCTTGCATGGCAAACACTTTGCTGCCTGAAGCCCTCTGCCCTTTTTCTTCCTGCATGATCTTTCCAAAGGCCTAATCACCCTTCCATTCCCTTCCCTTAATAAACTCTTATAGTGGGTTTTGTTGTGGCTTTTCTTGCACGGTAAACAGAGCCACTTAATGAATAACAGTTTGGAGTCCAGGGAAAGATTAGTGGGTGAACTCACACCTAGAGGAAGAGTGGGGGATAAGCTGCCCCTAAGGGGCCCATAATACAACATGGCATAACACTGCTTGGCCCCGCCCTCAGCACTGTTTCCTCCTCCTGCTCTCTCCCAGCAGGTCAGAGCTGGTGTTCAAGCCGCATGCAGATCACAGAAGTTAGGAACTAACACCAGACCACACAGCGGATCCCTGACCCTAGTGGTCGCCAAGGCCCCACTCTTCCCACATTACCTCCTCTCTTACCCTGCGGTGACTTGCAAGAGAGGCCTCTGCTTTCTGGAAGAACGTTTGCGTTCTCAAGATGGTGCTGGCACAGCCAAGGCCACATGAGCCTCATGGTTTGCCACCAAGTGTCCTGGCACACAGTGCTTCTTCCTTGGTGAGCTGCCAGTCCACCAGAGCTAATCCTCAGATAAGTCAGCAGAACAGTGACTCCATCAGTCAACTCTACCGGGCTCCTTGGGAAGCCTGAAAACCAAAGGCTGGGACCTGACAGGCAGCTAGCTTCCCACCCTTGGGCTCATTATCTTCTTCCTCTCTTTTTCTTTGTACCAGGGATGGCAGTCCCATGTCCCCAGAGGAAAGGGAACGGGGTCTCCCACTGAGGGACTGACTGTGACTGTCTTCCTAGGAACACCTGAGACCTAAAGACTGGGCTGTCCTGGCGATGGGGCACTCCTGCAGGGAGAGGCTGGTCTGCTACCTCAGCTGGCACCCCACTCTCAGGCCCCGACCCCTTCCTCCTTGACTTCCACAAGGTAGGGCCGGCAGAGCCTTTATTCCCTGCTCACAGGCCCCCAACCGAGCCAGCCTTTCATCCCTGTGAAAGCCAGCCATGACAGTTCTTTTCAGACTCCTCGAGAGGCAAAGCCTGTGTAGGAAGGTCCTTTATTGGGGGATTGGCTCCCCAACAGGCCTTTGATCTTCTCGGCTCCCAGAATGCCCCTGCCTACCAAAGCCATTTAGGGCTCCTGCTCTAGTCCCGAACCTGAAAGGCCCAGACGGCCTTTGTCATGCAGAGAAGCTAGTGTCCAGCTACCGGGCAGGCTACAGAGGGGCCCCAGGGATACAAAGGAGGGAGGGTGTGGGAGGCTCGGGCTTTTGTGAGGAAGGAATACAGCCTCCGAAAGTCTGCGGCAGAGGAGGGGCCCTGAGAGGCTCAGGAAACCTCAGGCAGCTCAGGAATTTGGGTAAACGTGAAAGGCAGCGCTTGGGTCAGGCCTCCACACTGTGTGTTTGCTGTTCTTTTAATTTCACGCTGCCTTCCTCACCTGATACCGCCATTGTCTCTGGTAATAAAAAAAAAAAAGTGAGGCTTCGGAGGGGCGGGTTTGTACACCACATGCACGCACACACGCACACGCTCAAGCTCCATTTGGGGCCTTGGATTAGATCACTTATCTGTAGTTCTAAAGCAAGACTCCCTGTCCTGGTACAGCTCAAGGTGCAGCAAATCATGGCCCCAGCATCTCTGGAGTCGAAGATGCAGGGCACACGGCAGGGATACAGGATAAGTACTGTTCTGGCCTGCAAAGCTGGGGTATTTCCCAGGGACCCCAAGAGTAACAGCAGCACCACCCTCCTCAGGCCATGCACATCTGCCAACAGCCTGAACAGGAGTGTGCAGCATGGCCACTGGCTGAGTGGCTTTTCAGATGATGTCCCAGCTGCCTTGGCAAATCTCATGCTGCTCTGGTCTCGGGAGCCATGGCACAGCCTTGCCCCAGATACAAGGATCTCTCGTGACTCCGATGTGACTCTTAAAATTTTTTCACTGTCCATTTTTTTAAAGAGTTATGTGTATGTATGTGTGTCCATGTGTGAGTGTGCACCTGAGTGAATGGCTCACAGGGGTCAGAGGTGCTGTAATCTCCCTGGAGCTAGAGTTACAGTGGCTTGTGGTGGCTTCTAGAAACTGGCCTTGGGTCTTCTGCAAGAGCAATGTGTGTTCTTAACCTTTGAGCCTCTCTCCAACCCCTCAATTATTGTCTTTAATACCCAGACTGAATGAACGGTACTTTCACCATCAATAGAGGTCTCTGTCTCCAAAGGGTAGGGAAGGTCACCTCAGCTTTTAACATGCAGAGGTCTGCGATGAAATGTCTGGCCCGGGACACTTCCTGGACTAAGGGATAGAAGGGCAGGATCACCAATACTACTATGCCCCATGAACTCGTGTCCTCAATGCTGACAGTGCTGAGATGGGGGATGGGGGTTGTCAAGGGCAGCTGCAGAAGCTCAAACATCATAGCTTTGGGGTCCTAACTCAAAGAGCCCAGCGACTTCAGCCCTTATCACGCAGGAATGGTGACCCTGCTCCACAGACCGCCCAGCACAGTGCCTACTATTTGGCCTGTGACCAGCACTATTTCTTGTGACTAATGACTCCACCTCTGAAGCTCCTTCAGTTCCTCAAGTGCTCCATCCTCTGGCCCTCCCACGACCCCCTGGTCCTCCCAATGGTCCTTCCTGACTGGATAGTCTCCCAGCTAACTCCTGCACATCCGCCACCTCCCCAAACAGACCTCACTTCCTTCAGGGAGCCTTCACCAGTGTCCTGTCTGGGTGGTCCTTGTGCTTCCCAGTCAGAGCATCCATACGCAGATGAGTCTCCGCCTTACCCTGGCCCTCACTGACTGTGGGCAGGAATAGATCCCACTTTGCTCACTAGCACATCTGCAGCAGCTCACTAGCACATCTGCAGCAGCACACAAAGATGCCTGGCAAAGAGGCTGACGGCACATCTGCTGAGATTATTATTAACTGGAATAATCATAATTTTTAAATTGTTCAAATAGGATCATGGCCACCCTCTGTCCCTTTTAAGACAAAAGTCCCTTTCAAAAAGAAGGACTGGGCTGGCAGAATAGCTCAGCAGGTAAAGGTGCCTGTCACCAAGCCTGGCAGCCTGAGTTCAAACCCCAGAACCCACATGATGGGAAGAGAAAATTGCCTCCCACAAGCTGTTCTCTGACCTCCATACTAGGGTTGTGGCATGGATGGATGGATATGTGTGCATGCACACTCATGCACATGAGTGCATGCGTGCATGCAAACATACACACACATAAATAAATAAATAAATAAATAAATAAATAAATAAATAAATAAATA